>JACEIK010001136.1:70122-83804 GCA_018107945.1 Datura stramonium
AGCCCAAGTGCATACCCAGGGGATCGGCAGGATGCTTATAGTTATTATAGGAGATGGGACGACTGGGGTAGGGGTATAGATTGCGTGTTGATTGTACCTCGCGGCTTATGGGGGTCGGGTAAGGTTTGTGTGTGCTATGCTATGTAATGTTATGTTATGTTATGTTATGCCATGCTACGCTAGATACGAGTAGATCGACAGTAGAGCGATACATTTCCAGGTATGACTCCTACTCCTTCCAGCATAGTTGAGAACAGTCTTAGATTAATATTTTCAGTCAGTTTCAGTCTATTTCTTTCTATTTCAGTTCCATCAGCTGTATTGTTGTTTTCAGATATTTTTCAGTTGTTTCTTTGCATACTGAGTACCTGCAGTACTGACACCCATTTGGGGCGCTGCATTACTTGCCTGTAGGTACTCATAGACAAGGAGCCGATCCCTCGTGATTCTATCCAGCTCACAGAGTCATCAGCTCCAGTCATCCAGAGCTAGATAGCTATAGGTTTATCCCTTTTCTTTTGTTGTACAGTATGGGTAGGCCGGGGCCCTGTCCCGACCATATTATCAGTAATCTTAGAGGCTTGAAGATTGTGTATTCCCTATTGTTAGATATACCGGTCGTGTGAGGTCGTGCGTACGTTTTAGCTTGTTATGATTGCCGTGTGGGGCCTTACTCAGTCGGTAGTGGTGACCTTGTCAGTCACGTAGCGGTTTAGCACCTGTTATCTTGTTTCAGAAGTAACTAGATAGCATGGTGGCCTTGTCGGCCTGCATAGGTTCCTTCATACTACTGTTGCTCTGGTTAGCTGTTGTTTGTTTACATGTGGCTATAGGCCTATTCGGTCGGAGGCTGTATTTACAGCTGTTATATAGCCCGTCGTTTCCTTGAATCCAGAGTCAGAGCCAGCCAGGCACCAGAAGTGCTTAGGCTTAGCAGTCTAGCAGTTTAGGTCCCAGTAGGGCACCAGGTGTCAGTCATACCCCCCAAGGCGGGGCGTGACAACTATCCCATTCCTGAGTCTTGTGTTTAGATTGTGCACAGATGTAGGTTTTAAGGTGTATCGTAGTGAGGAGCACTTGATCGGAGGATGGTGAATAACAGATATTGGCTTAATTTGTGATGAGAGAAACCCGGTAAGCGGGGCACGACTTTCTACAGAAGTCCTAGTATCACGGGTAGTTGAGGGTGGACAAGTGAATGCCCCCACTTCACAGGACTAGGGTGAGACACTGGTTGCATAGGCTAATCATTGAGAGGGAGCTCCTAGAACCTCCATTGCACCACCTATGCGCCTTCCTAGCTAGACTCCAGTCGGGTACATGCTAGTGCCTCAGGAATTTCTCCAGAGGCTTGCCAAGAGACTGACCGTAGCTGAGAAGAAGGTTTAGTCTATGATGGAGAACGCCAAGCCTTGGGTAAAGGCTGGGATTGAGACAGTTGCATAGGTCCTAAACGCAAGGCTAGATGGTTTTGGGACTAGATTCCATGCGCGTATGGCCGAGCAAACTGACACGGGTAGCCTCTGTGAGGAGTTGGGGCTCTTCAAAGCCAAGTGGTCGAGCCGTCATCATGAAAGATGGCAATTATAGCAATCCCCACTCTTCCTAACCTCGACATTGGCATTGACGAGGAGCTTGATTTTGCGGCGTATTGGGAGCCTACAGGAGCTGAGAAGGAAAAAGGGTAAAAGAGGATCTCTGAGGATGTTGGAGACAAGACCCTAAAGAAGAAGATAAGGAGAGAAAAGATAGAGCACAAACGGGTGAGATTGGAGAGTCAGCATACTCACCATGAGCATAGGTCAGAGATGCTTGAGAGAGAAAAAGGAGCGGGTAGCTCCCCCACTGCCCAAGCCAAATTCAGAACCAGTAATTTTTTAGGTCGTAGAGGCGACCACTACTAATGAGGGGGTAACTATTCCCCCCTATTGATATCCTAGTGAGTGCGCCAGCCGCCGCCAGTGCCACGATTGCAGAGGAGGTACCACCTCCCCAGGATGATAGGAGCACTTAGTGCACCGCATGTATGTTTCCTTCCTTCCACTTTATATTCTATGCTTTGGAGATGAACCATGTTTTTAAAAGGGGAGAGGGTGTACTTGTATTTTTAGGATTTTGTTGGATTCGTCCGAGGGTTTTTATTTCTATGTTTCTTTTCCCTCGGGCATGCTATCTATTACAACCAACATGTTTAGGAATTTTTTTTGTGTTTTAGAAAGTAACTTTGGAGTACTCAGCCAATAAATTGCAATAGTTTTGAAGTTGTGAAAATTGACCCTGTTTAAAATTTTTTGATGGCTTGCTATGTACTTGTTGATTGCAAAGCATGATTTCTATAAATCTTTTTGTGTCATTTAGTGTATTAGCATGAGTAGTTATTTTTATCCATGTATAAACCAAACAAGTAGAATGAATGACAGATATATACCATGAGTGAGTGAGATCTAATACCTAGTTCAACACTGTATAAAGGATCTAGAACTTGCCCGGATGGTCATTACATCGGTTTAGGATAGTTGGTTAGGAAAGGATCATAGGCCATTTTTGTTTATCCCATTTTTAGCTTAAATAACCCTACCAAAATGATATGATTCCCTTGATCCTGATTTTGAGCCTTAAATGAACCATTTTTCCTTGATTAACTAATTAACCGTACCTATTTTTTTTTAATGAACCTGTTTTGGCCCTAGTCCCTCATTGGACAATGTGAACTTCAACATAGACAAAATGCCTAAGTTGAGGGTAGCTAGAGTAGGGGTGCATAAATCTTGGGCAGGTGAAAAAGGAAGAGAAAAGAAAAAGGGTTAAAAATGAGGTGTGATGTGAAAAAATAAAAATAAAAATTTAAAAAGAAGATGCAAAAAGAGAAAGATTAATGAAAATTTGTAAAATCACACCACACCCATACAATTGCATAAAAAAGGGTGAAAAGGGAGAAAAACGTCGAAAAAGCAAAAAGGGTGAAAAAGTGAAGAATGGAGCCACAGGTATGTAGTGCCAAGGAGGCATTTAGTCACTACAAAGATTCCATATCTACCATATCCAGCCCAAAATCCTAGATTACAAGCCGAATCAAGTCCTATAGTGATCCTATCCTGACCATCTGACCGGACAAAGTAGAGAAAATAAGAGTCAGCCTATGGTATCTAACATGCAGTATTTTCTCTACTTCAGTCTGTCAGATGGTCAGATTAGGATCACTGTAGGACTTGTTGTGACTTGTGATGTAGACTCTAGTTTTGGACATGATAAATATGAGAGATTTTTGAGTGACTATCCCTTCCCTGACACTACATACATTGGATTCACCATTCACCTATTCACCCTCTATTCTTTTCAATCATTTTCCTCTTTTTTCACCTCTTTTATGTGCATTTGTATGGGTGTGGTATATTTTCAACTTTTTCAAGCATTTTATATTTTTTTTCTTTTAAATTTTCTTTTTCAAGATCTACAACTTTTTCATCTCTTATTGTTTTTTCTTATTCACACCACACCTCATTTTTAACCTTTTCTCTTTTCTTTCCTTTTTTCTCGTTCCCACCATTCATGCACCCCTACTCTAGTCACCCTCAACATAGACATTTTTTCTATGCTGAGGTTCACAATATCCAAGGAAGGACCAGGGCCAAAACAGGTTCATTATAAAAAATGGGTACGATTCATCGGTTAATCAAAGTAAAATGGTCTATTAAAGGCTCAAAATTGGGATCAAGGGAATCATATGATTTTGGTAGGGTTATTTAGGCTAAAAATGAACTTAACAAAGAATGTCCTATGATCATATCCTAACCAACCATCCTTATCCTATGCAAATGCCAACCAGGCAAGTTCTAGATCTTCACCACAGTACTGAACTATGTATCAAACCTCACTCACTCATGGCACATGACTTATATTCACCTTACCTATTTTGTTTACACATGGCTTAACAAGACTCCTCGTGCTAATAAACTAAATGACATCAAATGATCCGCAGAGATCACGCATGCAGTCACAAATACATAGCTAGTGCATCAAAAATTTTAAATAGGGTCAATTATTTTCAAAAATCAAAACTAGTTCACTATCATTAACTGAGTACTCCTAAGTTATTTCCTAATTTAGAAAATCACAAAATTATAAAATAAAATCCTAAACATGCCGGTTCTACTAGATAGCAAGCCCGAAGGAAAAGAAACATGGCAAGAAAAACTCTCAGAAAAATCCAAAAATCCCTAAAATCATAAGTACACCCCCTCCCCTTTTTGAAAATTGAGCTTCATCCCCGAAGAATAGAGGGAAGGGAACATACCTGTGGCACTCTAGGTGCTCTTTTCATCTTGTAGAGGAGGTACCTCCACTGTAATCGTGGTACTAGAGGTGGTCGGCACACTCAATGATGTATCAATAAGGGGAGTGGTTACCCCTTAGTAGGCTCGGCCACCTCTACGGCTGCTATGTTAATCGGGGCTGAAGGTGGCTCGCCCGAAGGGTCCTTTCCACTAGCCAGCTCAGGCTAAGCCATGGTAGAGATGACTGCTCCTTCATCTCGCTCCTGCAGCTCTGACATATATGAGTCATGAGTCTGCAGACTCTCTGCTCTGGCCCGCTTGCATTCTCGTCTCTCCTTCTTCCTTCTCTTCCTCAAACTCTCCTCTCCAATATAATCGAAAGCTCTTTTCTTTCCCTTTTCTCCAGCAACAGTCGTCGGCTCCCAATAAGACGCCAAACCAATCTCCTCATCTGGCTCTTCATCGAGGTTTGGAATAGTGAGAGCTATTATGACTGTCGGTTGTCGTGATCACAACTCGGCTACTTTTCTCTGAAGAGCCCCCAACTCCTCACGTAGACTACTAGTATCCGTCTGCTCCGTCATACGCATGTTTAAAAGGCTCTCAAATCCATCCAAGCGACAATGTAAGGAGGAGCTACTGTGTCTATCTCTGCTTTGACCCATGGCTTCACGTTTTCCATCATAGCTTGAATTTTTCTTTTAGACATGGTCAACCTTTTTTCCAATTTCTGGATGAAGTCCCGGGGCACTAAGACATGCCCTGGTGGAGTCTGAGTCTATAGGCTAGGCTGTGGCATAGCTGAAGTGCTAGGAGCTGCCTCTGAATGACCGATATTTATAGCAAGTGTCTTGCTCTGCTCCTGTAAGGTGGGGGAATTCACCTGTGCGCCCCCTACTGGCTGGACGAATGGAACTACTTTGGGAAGCCAGGCTCGGCTCACCGAGTTTATTTCATCCCGAATAAAGCCGATGTCTATTGTCCTCTACCCTCCGATCAGACACTCCTCACCTTGTTGTATTGGCACCTCTGTCTCTATGCATAGTCTGAATACAAGATTCGGGAATGGGATGGTAGTTCTAAATCCCACCGCCCGGTCTCGTATCACCTCTGTGATGATCCTTGGGATGTTGATAGGATATAGGGATATGAGGCATGCCACCTAAGCTTCTCTGTCAGCACTCAATGTGTTGTCGTTGACTGTGGGTGATAACCAATGGCATTTAGCATGCTTTTTCTATGAAGTTTAGTGAGTTTCTCTACGAAGGTCCATGGGAAAACCATGGACGATGTAACGGGACATTGATTGTTAGGACGGGTTGTCCTGTCTGTCTATTGAATGGTTCCGAAAGTAGGTCTTCAGCAGTGCTTATGATGAGGACACGACGGGTCGTCGTTCGTTCCCACGACCCGTTGATGCTGTCTGTTGGACTTGTCCGGCCAGATTTCAGGGCAGGTTCATTAAGGGTAATTTTGACTTTTTCATGATATAAGGCCCTAAACTACATCGTTTTGGCTTGGGAAAGCTGGGTTTTTAAGAAAATAAACCTTCTTAAACTCCCATCATGCATGCAAGGATTTTGACAAGTGATCTAAGGGGAGATTTCAAGCTTTTCACCTCAATTCCTTAAATTTCATTCTTGGGCCTTTAAGGAGGGTTAGAAGTTTATAATCCCAGGTATGTAAGGTCTTCAATGGGTGTATTCTTCCACACCCACGTTCTTACTCAATGATTTCACTCAAAATTTATTTAAAAACTCATGGAGTTTTGTATTTGATTTATATAAAACCTACTGATTTAATTATGGGTCTTGTGATTTTGAAATCTTATCGTAATCTAATGATTTTGATTATCCTTTGGAATTTAAATTGATTATAATATTATTGATTTTGAATTTCTAAACAATTAAGCTTTTTTATGCATGCCCCCATGATGAATGGATTTATGATCTATTGATCCATTGGTGTTTTGATAGTCCCAGCATGAATTATGACTTTATTTATGAATTAATGATGTTATATATTACGAAATTATGAATTTAAAGCTACATGCATGATCTACAAGTATGTGTTAACTTTATCAATCATGAATTATGTTTTTGGCCAACCCACAGCCTCAAGTGATGGCTAGTTCACGTATGTTCAAGGATGTTTACGATTATTATGATTTAACTAGCCCATGAACTCATGTATGTATTATTATGAGCACTATATATGTTTTTGGAGTAGTATCGAACACCGAGTAGGTTCGAGGCTCACGATTAAGCCCCGGATCTCATGAACTACGTGCCACCGTAGGTATGTTGGGACCCTTTCATGTTTGTCCCTGACCCAAATGGCCCTTTTCCTATTTGATAATTACCTTTATGGTTCCTACCCTTGGCAAGGTACGAACACCCTCCCGACTTGGGTTACAAGTCGGGCTTTATGCGTGCTCATGTGAGGTATGCTGGTTAAGAGAATCTCCCACTATTCCTCATGATTTATGCATATTATCATTATGTAGGGTGGCTTAAGTTATGTTAAGAAAGGTTATTTTATTATGATTATGACTATGTTTATGTTATGAACATTTTGAAACCTTATGATATGTTATAACGATTTACGATACGACCATGACGTCCTACTCTTATGATCATTTATGATTTCATACAAGTTTAAAATGTTCGTTTTATTTAACTTGCATACTTAGTACATTCCACATACTGACCGCATACTTTATATGCTGTATCATTTCATGATACAGGTCCCAGTTCTCAGGCTTATGTTCACCCATAGCTAGTTTAGCCTTTTTCTAAATGCACTTGGGGAGTCCTCATGTTTCGAGGGATGCATGTTCACACTCTATGTTATTTCTTTAAGTTTTTGGATGTTGGATTA
Organism: Datura stramonium; assembly: GCA_018107945.1. Lineage (NCBI taxonomy): Eukaryota > Viridiplantae > Streptophyta > Magnoliopsida > Solanales > Solanaceae > Datura > Datura stramonium. Next base: position 77,277 of record JACEIK010001136.1, read on the forward strand.
GTTAGGGAGTTGTCCCATCAATCCGTCTTTCATGTTTAGAGGCTTATCAGACTACAAGATGTATTCCGCCATATTGTAAAAGTCTAGTATTGTTTTCCATTATGCTATGTTATAATAACGCTCTTTATGTTAAGTCTTTTGCTCATGTGATTGAATTAGATGTATGCTCATGCCATGGGTCGACTTGGGGCCTCTCGGGGCTCTATGTCCCATGTCTACGATCTGGGTGTACGTTTGGGTTGTGACAAACTTGGTATCAGAGCCATAGGTTTGAAGTGTCCTAAGGTGTCTTAAAGCTGCGCTAAGTAGAGTCTTTTTCATAGGTGTGAAGCGCTCCATACCTATGATGCATAGGCTACTAGATGTTTAGGAAATGTTCCCTTCTTTCATGATCTATATCACGCGATGAACATCATTTACTCTTCAAATTCATGTTATTCTTGTTTGCAGAATCATGCCTCCACGTCGAGATGTCAGGAGGAATGGAAATGGTAATGACCATGCTGGTGCCCATGATGGTGAACATCAACCAGATCCACCCGTTCATTAGGAGCACATACCAAAGCCAGCCGCCCATGCTGAGTTTAGGGCGGCAATTCAGATGCTGGCACAGGCCATGACTGCCCAGGTCCAGAATCAGACAGTGGCGCATCCCCCTAGGAATGGGAATGACGTAACTTGGGTGAGGGAATTTTTTAGGATAAGCCCTCCGGAGTTCAAGGGATCAAAGGTGGACGAGGATCCACACGATTTTATAGAGGAGATTCTGAAAATCACCCAAGTCACGGGGGTGAACAATGGGGAATGTGTTGATTTGACCTCCTACCAGCTAAAGGGGGTAGCACACATATGGTTTAAGCAATGGAGAGATGCCAGGGCGGCGGGTGTAGGCTTGATAGGATAGAATTAGTTTCACACCGCTTTCATGGATCGGTTCTTCCCTCAAGAGATGAGGGAGCTTAAGGCGGCCGAGTTTGTTAATCTGAAGCAAGGTATCATGTCAGTCCAAAAGTATGCATTGGAGTTCACCCGATTATCTAAATATGCTCCAGAGTTGGTGGCAGATCAGCGGGCTCGGGTGAGCTGCTTTGTGCATGGGGTAGCAGATTACTTGGACAAAGATTGCTGGATCGCCATGATTCACTAGGAATTTGATTTTCCCCGTATTGTATTGCATGCGTAGCAGATGGAGTCGGTCTACAGGAGGCAGAGAGAGGCCAAGAAAGCTAGGACCGACAGCTACAGGGTTTCTCAGGCAAAGACAGGAGGTGGACCACGTTAGCAGACTCAGCATAGCTCTATTGCTCTATCTCCATCATCGACCAGCACGCCATCTAGGTTCAGGGGAGACCAGAGGAGCATGGATACATGGTCGAGGGATCATGGTAGCATGCAGGTAGAGAGCCCTTTTCTACTTTGTGCGAGATGCGATAAAAATCATCCTGAGATTTGCCTGGTCGGTGAAGATGCTTGTTTCGGGTGTGGTAAACCCGGACACAGGATCAGAGATTGCCCTACAACCAATTCTACCACTCCAGTAGCATGACCTCCACAACAAGGTGCTTCCACTAGCTCAGTAGGTAGTCAGCGCCAAAACAGGTTTTATGCCCTAGTGCCTCACCAGGAGCAGGAGGCTTCGCCAGATGTGGTCACAGGTATGTTTAAAGTCTTCCATATTGATGCTTACACTTTGTTAGATCCACGAGCTACATTGCCTGCCTTTGATGACACCTTACATTTCTAGTAGTTTTGGAGTTAGTCCTAAAATTTTGTCAGAACCGTTCTTCGTATCCACTCTGCTAGGTGAATCAGTGGTAGCTAGGCAAGTATATAGAGGTTTCCCATCACAGTGTTGCATAAGGTTACCTTCACGGACCTAGTGGAGTTAGCCATGAGTGACTTTGACATCATCTTGGGTATGGATTGGTTGTTTGCATGCTATGCTTCGATTAATTGTAGGACCTGTGTGGTGGAATTCCGGTTTCTGGGTGAGTCAGTTTTGGAGTAGAAGGATAGTTTGGCCGTACCAGCTGGTCGGTTTATTTCATACCATAAGGCCCGGGTAATGATCTCTAAGGGTTGCGTGTACCAGTTAGTTAGGGTTAAGGATGTACAGACTGAGACCCCGACTATTCAGTCAGTTCAAGTGGTGTGTGAGTATCCGGATGTTTTCCCTGATGATTTGCTAGGTGTTCCACCGGAGAGGGAAATTGATTGCGGTATTGATTTATTGCTCGATACACAACATATCTCTATTCCTCCTTACGGGATGGCTCCAGCCGAGCTAAAAGAGTTAAGAGAACAGTTGAAGGACATGTTGGATAAGGGTTTCATTAGACCGAGAAAGTCTCCATGGGGTGCACCGATTCTCTTTGTTCAAAAGAAGTATGGATCCCTTCGAATGTGTACTGATTATCGGCAATTGAATAAGGTCACTATCTAGAACAGGTACCTCTTGCCCAAGATTGATGATTTATTTGATTATCTCCTAGGTTTCAGGTGTTTCTCGAAGATAGATCTAAGGTCCGGATACCATCAGCTCAGAGTTCGGGAGTGTGATATCCCGAAGACAACCTTCAGAACACGGCATGGCAATTATGAGTTTGTAGTTATCTAATTTGGACTAAAAAAAGCTCTTGCAACTTTTATGGACCTGATGAACAGGGTGTTCAAGCAATAGCTGGACATGTTCGTAATTGTGTTCATCGATGATATTCTTATATACTCTTGAGAGAGGAGGAGAATACCGCTCATTTGACAATAGTACTGCAGACCCTGAAGGATCATAAGTTTTATGCAAAGTTTAGAAAGTGTGAATCTTGACTAGACTCGGTGGCATTTCTGGGTCATGTGGTATTAAGAAAAGGCATAAGGGTAGATTCCAAGAAAATCGAAGCGGTGAAGAATTGGCCCAAACTGGTGAATTCTTCAGAAATTCGGAGTTTCTTGGGCCTAGCTGTTTACTACTGGAGATTTGTTGAGGGTTTCTCATCTATTGCGGCACCATTGACCAGGTTGACTCAGAAAAAGATAAAGTTCCAATGGTCAGAGGATTGTGAGAAGTGCTTCTAGGAATTGAAAACCCGACTCACTTCAGCACCAGTGTTGACATTACCCGAGGGTACTAATGGCTTTGTTGTATATTGGTGATTCTTCAAGATTCATACTTGGATGTGTGTTGATGCAGTGTGGGAAGGTGATAGCATATGCCTCTCGATATTTAAAGGTTCACGAAAAGAATTACCCGACCCATGGTTTTGAGTTGGCTGCAGTGGTGTTTGCACTGACTATATGGCGGCATTACTTGTATGGGGTCCACATGGATGTATTTATGGATCACAAGAGCTTGCAACATGTGCTCACATAGAAATACATCAATCTTTGACAAATGAGGTGGTTGGAATTACTAAAGGACTACGATATGAGTGTCCTTTAGCACTCGAACAAGGCCAATGTGGTTGCGGATGCACTTAGTAGGTTGTCTATGGAGAGTCTGTCCCATGTGGATGAGGGAAAGAAGGAGTTGGTGAAAGAGTTCCACCGACTTGCAAGGTTTGGGGTTAGATTGATTCGACTCGAACGATGGCGTCATTGTTGTGAAGAATGGGTCAGAATCATCCTTGGTGGTTGATGTCAAATATAAGCAGGATGAAGATCCGGTTTTAAGGAAGTTGAAGGAAGCAGTGCAGAGTCAAAAGGTGGAGTTTTTCTCCCAAGGGGGAGATGGGGTGCTATGATACCAAGGTCGACTATGTGTTCCGGACGTTGATAATTTGAGGGTTCAGATATTGCATGAAGCACATGGTACTAGATATTCTATCCATCTAGTATCCACGAAAATGTGTCGGGACTTGCGAGATATCTATTAGTGGGATGGTATGAAGAAGGATATTGCGGAGTTCGTAGCCAGATGTCCCAACTGTCAGCAAGTGAAGGTCGAGCACCAAAGGCCGGGAGGTGTACTTCAGGATATTAGCATTCCCACTTGAAAGTGGGAAGAGATTAATATGGATTTTATTACAAGCCTACCTCATACTCGCCGACACTATGACTCCATTTGGGTGGTGGTAGATAGGTTAACCAATGCTTCACACTTTCTACCAGTCAAGACAATGGATTAAGAATATGATTATGCCAAAGTATACATTCGGGAGTTGGTTCGACTTCATTGAGTGCCCTTGTGTATTATGTCAGGCCGAGGTACTCAGTTTACCTCCCAGTTCTGGCGGTGTTTTCAGAAGGGACTTGGGACTCAAATCAAGCTCAGCACAGCCTTTCATCCTTAAATGGATGGCCAAGCCGAACGAACAATTCAGACTCTTGAGGATATATTGAGGGCATGTGTTATGGATTTTAAAAGTAGTTGGGATGATCATTTGCCCTTGATCGAATTTTCCTATAATAACAGTTATCACTCCAGTATCCAAATGGCACCGTTCGATGCTCTTTACGGAAAAAGGTGCAGATCGCCCATCAGATTGTTTGAGGTTGGTGAGGCAGCCATGATAGGACCTGATTAGGTTCATGAGGCCATGGTAAAGGTCCAATTAATAAGGGACCGGTTGAAAACCGCTCAGAGTCATCAGAAATCATATGCGGATGTTAGAAGGAGATATTTAGAGTTTGATGTGGACGACTGGGTATTTCTAAAGGTATCTCCCATGAAGGGAGTCATGCGGTTCGGAAAGAAAGGAAAACTCAGTCCTCGCTATGTTAGTCCCTACCGGGTTGTGAGAATAGTTGGTAAGGTATGGTACGAGTTGGACTTTCCATTGGAGTTATCTTCAGTTCATCCCGTCTTTCATGTGTCACTTTTGAAGAAGTGTTTGGGTGAACTAGCCTTGGTAGTCCCGGTAGACAGCGTTTGTGTAAAGGATAGCCTCAACTGCGAAGAAATTTTGGTGAAAATCTTAGATCATCAAGTCCGTAAGCTAAGGAACAAAGAAGTAGCTTCAGTTAAAGTATTGTGGAGAAATCATCATGTTGAGGAAGCTACATGGGAAGTCGAAGCGGATATGATGGCTAGATACCCACATTTGTTCTCTACCAGCCAAGTTCCGACTTAAGGTACCAGTTTTTCCCTATGAATCTATCTAGTTTCATGTTAATTTCATGTGTAATAGTTTCTTTTATATGTATGAATGTGTATGTGAAGTATGAGATCAGTTCAGCTATGCGGTTTTATTCAAAGGTAGTCATTCTATGAAAATTTCAGTTAAAATAGTTAGAATTTTAGTATGATAATTGTATGTCTCCGATTGCTTCTTGTTTCTAACATTCAAGGATGAATGTTCCCAAGGGGGAGATATTATAATGCCCAAGAAGTGCGTAGGAGAAGACCTGGAAGTGAAAAATTGAAAATTGCAGAAAATTGTGAAAAATATCTCAGGACAGGTTAAGGTACGACCCGTGATGATGTACTGCAGATCATTGTAACGAGTCGTGGTTGGGAAAAGGCTCACTGACAGTGACAACCAGGGGAGATGTGATGACTCATTGTGGGAAACAATGAGTCGTCATTAGCAGTGGTGGGAAGGAATTGGGTGCATCAGGTGACATACAACAAAGACCCAGTGACCCATCAGGAGATACATTGTGTCGTTGGTTGTGGTCGTTATTGGGGAATAGGGTTTCCGGTGGGCTCGACGGAAGGGAAATAACGACTCGTCGTTGGTTGTGACGATTTATGGTGTGGCCTGTTAGAAGATAAGATGCCAAGGTCCATGGGAAAACCACGGATGATGTAATGGATCATTGATTGTTAGAACTAGTCGTCCTATCCATCCATTGAATTGTTCCGAAAGTAGGTCTTCAGTAGTGCAAACGATGAGGGACACGATGGGTCGTCGTTGGTTCCAACGACCCATCAGTGTTGTCCGTTGGTCCCATCAGACTAGATTTCAGGGCAGGTTCATTAAGGGTAATTTTGACTTTTTCATGATATAAGGCCCTAATCTACGTCATTTTGGCTTGGGAATGCTTGGTTTTTTAAGAAAATATACCTTCCTAAACTCCCTTTCATGCATGCAAGGATTTTGACAAGTGATCTAAGGGGAGATTTCAAGCTTTTAACCTCAATTCCTTCAATTTCATTCTTGGGCTTTTAAGGAGGGTTAGAAGTTGATAATCCCAGGTATGTAAGGTCTTCAATGGGTGGATTCTCGCACACCCATGTTCCTACTCTATGATTTCACTCAAAATTTATTTAAGAACTCATGGGGCTTTGTATTTGATTTATAAGAAATCTAATGATTTAATTATGAGTCTTGTTGTCAAGCCCCGCCTTGGGGGGTATGACTGGCACCTGGTGCCCTACTATGACCTGAACTGCTAGACTGTTGAGCCTAAGTACTTCTGGTGCCTGGCTGGCTCTAACTCTGAATTTAAGAAAACGACGGGCTATATAACGGTTGTAAATACAACCTCTGGCCGACTAGGCCTATAGCCACCTGTAAAAAAACAACAGCTAACCAGAGCAACAGTAGTATGAAGGAACCTATGCGGGCCGACAAGGCCACCATGCTGTCT
>JACEIK010001136.1:153701-171981 GCA_018107945.1 Datura stramonium
CTATATGTGAGCGGGAGGTTATATGTGCATCTTAAAGGAAATAGGGAGGTTCCAATCACTAGAATGAAAATTCATCTTACCCTTACCCCTAGCCTTCTTTACAACCTGCAAGTCCTTAGTCATTCCATGTTTGGAACTTCTACATTAGTGGAGAGTTACATGAAGGGCAATCCTATGGTTCGATGTGTGTATACCTGAATGTCTTAGAGAGAGAGAGCCTATTTACATAATCTTATAATCTCTATTTTTCTGTGAAGTGCATGAGTGTGGATGAGATTCTCTCTTATGGTGAGTGGTATTACATCCTTGGAGTATGAATGTGAAAGTCTTGATTTCAATTGAGAGGTATGAATGAGACAAGTTGAGTGGTGAACTTCTTGGCAAACCTTGATTGTTGAATATCAATGACTTGAGATGTTTATTTATTTTGATTTTAATGACAATGCCCCTTCTTTGAATTGAAAGAATGATAAGGATGTTCTTTGTGGTGATACCAGTTGAGTTTGTGCGATATGTTTTAGTCTTTTTGTTTTACTTGAGTCGGTGTATGATTTGTGGGTTGTCTTAAGTCTTAAGGGTCTTGTGTGCAACTCCCATGATGCTCTAAGCTTAAGTAAATTTTTCTTGTGAGAGAATGCCTTGCTTGAGGACAAGCAAAGGTTCAAGTTTGGGGATTTGATGAGTTGGTAATTTACCAACTCATTAAGCTTTTAAGCATGAGCTTGTGCTTTGTTTTCAACTCATTTAGGAAAGGTTTTATGCCCTTTTTCTACTCTATGCAGGCATTTGATGGAAACAAATAAAATGGAGGATTTGAACTTAAAGTGAGCTACTTAGGACATGCTTTTCACATGTGAAATGAGGATCTGAACCTGCTAAACACAAGTCTGTCATAGATGGTACTACCTTGCAACCACCCTTGCACCGACGTTAAGCATATTGACACCTACTAAATGTAGGTGAAACGTAGTTGGGACTGCTAAACAACTGGTATAGCGGATTTGCAAACGCTAAACACAGAACGAAGGGAAAGTGGCCCATTTCGTTGATCGAAAGGTAAAAATGTCTAGAAAGGACCCCAAAGCACCTAGTTGTGTAAAGTTATACACAAAAAGGTACAAATATTTATCACCCGAAATTGTACACCACACATTATCCATCCATTCATAGATAGATTTTACAGAGTTTTGCACATCATAGAATTATAGAAAGAGAAAGTACTTTCCTTTTCTTCTTTAAACAAACCCAATTGTGGGGGAATCCCACCATTGTTGTAGATCTTGTGAAGCAAGTTGGTGAACCAATATGATGAATTTTGAGGGAATTCATGTTGGTATCTTCTCTCTCTCTCTCTCTCTCTCTAAATATGAGTAGCTAACTTTCTAACTAGGTTTCACGACCCGAACATAGGCCCGGATCGATACACAGGACAAAGAACACAGAGAGACTCCAAGTCGACCCATTGCATGAACGTGACATCTAAACTCAGCATAATTAAGAGGAAGTTTAACATGTGTAATATAGCGAAAATATTGAAATATCATAACATGTGAATACAAAACATAAGGTTGAAACTGCATACATGCTATGTCTAAAAAGCCTCTACTACTGAAGAGTTGATGGGACAAGACCCCAACTATCTCACTGTAGTCTGAAACTAAAAATACTCAATACAACTGATAAAAGGGACCTCGAAAGATGAGATTCACCAACTAAGACTGGAAGGTGCTAGTATTGAGAGTCTGACAACTGGTGAGACTGAGCCTGAATATCTGAACCTATATCATGAAACGATACAACTTAGAGTATACGGTCAGTACGTGGAATGTACCAAGTATGTAAGGTAAGTAAAATCGCTAAGTAAATGAAATCATAAAACATGCATATCATAAAAACATAATCAAAATAAGATTCTGAGAGTAAGGCTTGCATGTTATTTTCTGATTTCATGATCTGAACATAACTAAATATCATAACTGAATCGTATGACCCAAAGTTGAAAAACTTATAATCATAACTAAAACTGAACATTGGGTCGAACCTGCTAAAAAAATAATGTCATGACTGATGAACATGCATAACTAAAATCATGAGGAACAATGGGAGACTCATCATATAACCGACATTACCACGATAGAGCTTACGTGGTCTCGACTATCACACTCAAGTGGGCAGAGTTGTTCAAAGCCTTGCCAGGGCTAAGGATGCTATCATGATATCGATATAAAGCTCAATGCCCTTTAGGGCAAAGGAAGATCATAAGGGAGGTCTCAAATTATATATGTAAACCTACGTTAGCGCGTAGTTCTGAGGCACGGGGATGACTGATCCTTAGCCTACTCAATGCTAGATACTACTCCTAAAAACATGCATATACTCTCCATCGTTTCTCAAGAAAGCTGACCATCATCTATTGACGAAGCTGAATAATGATATACATGCAAAATATGAAATCATAGCATGAGGAGCCTTGGGCTCAAACCATACCACAAGCTGAAAATAGTAGGAGCCTAGACTCAAAAATCCACGTGGTAAGCTAATAACACGAAATTTAGATAAATCATGAAACATACTTGATCATATGAGCTTGCCTAATACTTAAACATGCTTGAAATATACTTGATCATTCGAAAATATGAACATGGACATGGGTAATTCGAAATCATACTTTCATCACATACATCTCATCATGCTTGATTACATATATCATAGATCCCAACTTTCATGAACTTTCATAGATGGGAATTATAATTTTTAAAACTTAAAAACATAATTTGTAATTGAAAACATTGTAAAATATGCACATGAATCCTAATTAAACACTAGAAACATGCTTAGATCATACACATGATTGATGCTTAGAAAATTCACATGTTGGGTTAAAATCTCATAAATTCATCAACTAGAATTTCATGAAATTGAAGAGGGATTGGGCATGGGTGCTGATGAATACACCCACTCATAACCCTACATACCTGGGTAAATCATATTTACACTTCATCTTGAAAGCCCAAGGGAATTTGGAAAGAGATTAGAGAAATTCTCAAACTTGATCTCCAAGGAAAGGTTCTAAGTTGCATGCATGGAGTGGGAATGCTTAGAATAGGTTTATCCCCCTAAAAAACCTGCTAACTGAGATTAAGACGACGTAGTTTAGGACCTTAGGGATTATGAATTACAAAAATGCCCTTAATGAAAATCTTGAAAAAATTGCACTGCTAGTGACAACTCGTGGTACCACGAGTTGTTCCTTGCTACCACGACTTGTGGTGACTGCCCGTTATTTCCTTCTCTTAATTTTTTAGTTTTCATGTTCTGATACCACGACTCCACTGGAAAAATTGTTACAACGAACAATGATCCACTGTATCCTATCCTTACAACCTCTTATGAAACTACATCNACCATGTATGTCGATAATTAATTTCTTTACATGTTCGTTTTAGCCTCAGCACACCATGACTCGTACCTCCCTCTAATGAGTCGCAGGTTCCATCTGTTACTTGACTTGGAAATTTTTCCCTATCCTTCCCATGGAAATTTACATCGACTTGTTGTCTCCCATAATGAGTCGTACCATGACTCGTACCAGCCTTCTTTGACCAGGACCACATTCACCACGACGCACTCACAACGACTGGTTATATCTAACATCGGGTCGTTCCTAGACCATTATCCCAAGTCCAATTCTGCAGCTTCTCACCACGGGCACATCTAGAGGGTTGTTGGACGTATCAAAGATTCGTACAATGAGTCGTTCTGACAAGAAATCTCATATTTCCTACTACTTTTCATTTAAAATCCTGAATCTAGGCTTAGGCACTTCTAGGGTATTACAATACCTCCCCCTTGGAAACATTCATCTTCAAATGTGGGTGAACATACTGAAATGCTGAGAAATGTAACTACCATGCCAAATACTGAACATTTAAGCTGAAAACTGATGGAGTGACTGTCTCCGGATTGAATTATATGACTAAACTGAATTCATGGACAATACATATATACATTGACATGAAAGAAACTTGGGAACATGATCTAAAACATGAAACTAAATATAGTACTAGGGAGGAAACTGATACCTCAAGCTGAAACTGAGTCGGGAGGAAATAAATGTGGGTATTTAGTCATCATGTCTTCTTCGCTTCCCATGTAGCTCCCTCAACATGTTGGTTCCTCCACAAAACCTTGACTGAGGCTACTTCTTTGTTCCTTAGCTTTCGAACCTGACAATCAAGTATTTCCATCGGAACCTCCTCATAGCTAAGGCTATACTTCACACCTACACTATCCATCGGGACAACCAAAGCCGAATCACCCAAGCCTTTCATTAAAAGTGATACATGAAACACCGGATGAACAAAATCTAATTTTGAGGGAAACTCCAACTCATGCTACCTTGCTAACCCGTTTCAAAATTCGATACGGACCAACATAACAGGGGATGAATTTTCCCTTCTTTCCGAACCTCATCACTCCCTTCATGGGAGATACCTTCAGAAACACCCAATCATCGAGTTCGAACTCAAGCTCTCTTCTTCTCACATCCTCTTAAGACTTTTGGCGACTCTAAGATGTCTTCAAACTTTCCCTTATAAGATAAACTTTCTCCATAGCCTCATGGTCTAAATCTGGTCCAATCATAGCAGCTTCACTAACTTCAAACAAACCAATAGGCGATTTACACTAAAGAGCCTGAAATGGAGCCATCTGAATGCTGGAATGGTAGCTGTTGTTATATGCAAACTCAATGAGAGGAAAGTGATCAGCCTAACTACCCTTGAAATCATTCACACACGCTCTCAACATATCTTTGAGATTCTGAATGGTCCACTCCGCCTAACCATCCATTTGCGGGTGAAATGCTATGCTAAGCTTGACTTGACTACCAAGTCCCTTCTGAAATGATCTTCAAAACTGGGAGGTGAACTGAGTACCTCTATTTGATATGATGGACAAGGGCACTCCATGCAACCGAACTAACTCCCAAATGTACAACTTACCATAATCCTCCACTGAATCGGTAGTTTTGATCGATAGGAAATGAGCTGTCTTAGTCAACCTGTCTACAACCACCTAAATAGATTCATACTGTCAGCGAGTGTGAAGAAAACCTGTAATGAAGTCCGTATTGATGTCCACCCACTTCCAAATAGGGATACTAATGTCTTGAAGCACACCTCCAGGTCTTTGATGTTCAACTTTTACCTATTGACAATTTGAGACACTTAGCCACAAATTCTACTATGTCCTTCTTCATGCCACTCCACCAATAGACTTCCCGTAGGTCAAGGTACTTCTTGGTGGCATCTGGATGTATAGAGTATCTGGAACCATGATCCTCATGCAACATCTGATCTCTTAAATCCTCAACACCCAGAACACACAAGCGACCCTGATATCGAAGCACACCATCTCTCCCTTTGGAGAAACCTCCACCTTCTGATTCTGAACGACTTCCTTCAACTTTACCAAAGTAGGATCTTATTCTTGCCTAGCTTTAAATTCAGTCACTAAGGATTATTCTGACCCATTCTGAACAATGACACCTCCATCTGTCGAGTCAACAAGATGGACTCCTCATATCATAATCTTTAAGAAGCTCCAACCACCACCTTGGATGTAGATTTAGATACGTCTAGGTAAACATGTACTGTACGCTTTTGTGGTCTATAAACACATCCACATAGACCCATACAGATAGTTTCTCTAAATCTTCAAGGCAAATACTACCGCAGCCAACTCGAGGTCATGAGTTAGATAGTTCTTTTAATGGACCTTCAATTACCTGGAAGCATAGGCTATAACCTTACCGTGTTGCATCAATACACAACCAAGGTTGATCCTCGAAACGTCACAGTATAGCACAAACCCATCAGTACCCTCAAGTAGGGTCAACACAGGTACTGAGTTGAGTTGACTTTTCAACTCTTTGAAGTTCTTCTCACAAGCCTCCGACCATTGAAATTTCACTTTCTTCTGGGTCAATTTAGTCAACGGGGATGCAATAGATGAAAACCCCTCAGCAAATCTCTGATAATAACCAGTAAATCCAAGAAACTCCTGATATCCGAAGGATTAACTGGTCTAGGCCAATTCTTCACCACTTCTATCTTTTGAGAGTCCACCTGTACATCCTCACTCGACACCACATGACCTAAAAATGCCACTGAGTTCAACGAAAACTCACATCTACTGAATTTATCATAAAAACAACGATCCTTCAAGGTCCGTAGCACCACCTTGAAATGATCGGCGTGCTCCTCCTCGCTCTGAGAGTATATACGAATGTCATATATGAACACAATCACGAACATGTCCAAGTAAGGATCGAAGAACCTTCGTCAAGTCTATAAAGACTGTAGGAGCATTCGTTAGTCCAAAAGACATAACTACAAACTCATAGTGACCATACCGAGTCCTAAAGGTTGTATTCAAAATGACACTCTCCCGAACACTGAGCTGATGGTATTCGGATAGAAGGTCTATCTTCGAGAAAGACTTGGAACCCTGAAGTTGGTAAAACAAATCGTCAATCCTAGGGAGATGATACCTTTCTTGATGGCTACCTTGTTCAATTGCCGATAATCAATGCACATTCGAAGGGAAACATCTTTCTTTCAGACAAAGACGACTGGTGAACCCCATGGGGATTTGCTAAGTATGATGAAACCCATGTCTAAGAGGTCTTTAAAATGCTTCTTCAACTCCTTTTGCTCAGTTGGAGCTATTATGTAAGAAGGAATAGATATAGGTTGCATATCGGGAAAAAGGTCAATATGAAAATCGATCTCCCACTTGGGAGGGATTCCCAGTAAATCATTTTGAAACAGTTCTAGATACTCACACAATACGGGAACTGACTAGATAGTCGGGGTTTCAGACGTAGCATCCTTAACCCTATCTTGATGGTACATGTAAACTTTAAAAATCATCTTTTTGGCCTTAAGGTAGGAAATGAAGCGACCTACAGGCCTGAACTACCCTTCCACTCGAGGACTTGCTCACCTAAAAATCTAAATTCTACTGCACGGGTTCTACAATTAACTGAGGCATAACATGCATGTACTCAATTCATGCTGAAGATAAAATTAAAATCGGTCGTGCCTAACTCTACTAAATCTGATAAGGTAGCTTTATGAAGAACTCTGATAGGGAAACGTCTATATACCTGTCGAGCTATAACTAAATCACTGACTAGAGTAGAGACTGGAAGGGTTCTGATAAGATTTCAGGACTCACTTCGAAACTACTAGATACATAAGGCATCACAAAAGACAAATTATCCCCTAGATCTAACATGCATATACATCAAGGTGGATTACTCGTAAGATACCTTTGACTACATATAGGGAGACCTCCTGCTCCTGACGAGATGGTAGGGAATAGAATCTGTTTAGGAGCTGACCATCATCTGCACTAGTAGATGCCCCCTGCTTAGCTGGGTGTGTTGGTGGAGCTACTAAACTGGAGGCTGGGTGTCGACCCCTATCCTGGCCCTTTCTGGATGCTAGGCAATCCCTTAGCATATGTCTGGGCTTCCTACAACCGAAACAAGCACTTAAACCTGCTAGGCACTGACCTGCGTGTCTCCGGCCACACCTGCTACACTCTAGCATACTAGACTCTGCGGTTCTGCTACCCTGACCTCTAGAGCCTGATGCAAGTCCCCTCTCATCGCGCTTCGATCTAGATGGCACACTCATAGCCGACAATGCTGGGGCTAAAGATCTCTAGGGGGACTACTAATGGTGCTCACCAAGTCTCTACTGGGAAAATCCGAAGCTATCTGTACTAGCCCTCTTGGCCTCTATCTCCCGCTCACTCACCTGTACCGCGTCCATCTGCTAGGCATACAAAACTATCTAGTGAAAGTCAATGTCCTGATGCAGCATCGCGGTCCAGAAATCTTTTACTATGTTGGACAGGCGAGTGAACTCCAAGGCATACTCATGGACTCTGATCTTTCCTTCCTTCAGGTTCACAAACTCTGTCGCTTTAATATCCCTCTTCTAACGAGGAAAGAAACAATCCAGAAATGTGGCGTGAAACTCATCCCAACCAATAGGGTCTGCTCTAACTACCCTACTATCTTTCTATTTCTTGAACCAAATGTGCAAAACCCCTTTCAACTAATACGAGGCTAGATCGTCGCACTCCTCTCCAGTCACCCCCATGATGTGGGTGATCTTTAGAACCTCCTTAATAAACTCATGTGAATCCTCGTCCACCTTTGACCCAAGAATTTCGGAGGGTTCATCCTTAGAAAATCTCTGACTCTTGTCGTCGTTGCATTCCCGTTTTGAGGGACATGCACTACAGCCTGTTGATCGACCTAGGCGGTCAAGGCCTGTGCTAGCATCTGTATGGCTGCCCTGAACTTTGCATGGGCAACCTGCTCGGGTACATGCCCCTCATGGGCTGGTGGGGCCTGCTTGTCCCCGTTCGCATTGCCATTCTCATGGCCATCTCCATTCCTATTTCTTCTTTTGTTTCTGCAAATGCGTATAGCACGAGTTAGAAGGATAAAGATTATTTCATCGCATGATATATATCATGAAAGAAGGGAGCATTTCCTAAAATATTTCGTAGCCTCTATGTCATAAGTGTGGCACGCTTCACACACATGAAAAAGACTCTACTTAACGCGGCTTTTAGACACCTTAGGACACTTCAAATCCTAATGCTCTGATACAAAGTTTGTCACAACCCGAACATAGGCCCTGATTGAGACATAGGACAAAGAACCCCGAGAGGCTCCAAGTCGACCCATTGCATGAACATGAAATCTAAACACAACATAATCAAGCGAAATTCTAACATGTATAATAAAGTGGAAATATGGGAATATCATAACATCTGAATACATAACGTACGACTGAAACTGCATACATGCTATGTCTGAAAAGCCTCTACTACTGAAGAGTTGATGGGACAAGACCCCAACTAACCCACCATAGTTTGAAAATGAAAATACTCAATACAACTGATAAAAAATTCCTTGGAAGATGAGGACTCACCAAGTAAGAATGGAAGGTGCTTGTATTGAGAGTCTGACTACTAAGTGGGACTAAGCTTGAATATCTGAACTAGTATCATGAAACGATACAACATAGACTATGCTGTCAGTACGTGGAATATACTGAGTAGGTAAGGTAGTAAAACTGCTAAGTAAATAAAATCATAAACCATGCATGTCATAAAAACATAATCAAAATAAGATTTTGAGGGTAAGGCTTGCATGGTATTTTCTAAAATCATAATTTGAACATAACTGAAAATCATAACTAAATCGAATGACTCAAAGCTGAAAAACTGATAATCATAAGTAAAACTAAACATTGGGTCAAACCTATTGAAAAAATAATGTCATGACGATGAACATGCATAACTGAAATCATGAGGAACAATGGGAGGCTCGTCATATAACCAACATTACCACGATAAAGCTTTCGTGGTCCCAACAATCACACTCAAGTGGGCAGAGCCATCTAAAGCCTTTCCAGAGCTAAGAAAGCTATCATGATATCGATATCAAGCTCAAGGGCCCTTGGGGCAGGGGAAGCTCACAAGGGATGTCCCAAAGTATATATGTAAACCTACATTGGCTCGTAGTTCTGAGGCGGAGGATTGACTGACCCTTAGCCTACTCGGTGCTAGACACTACTCCTAAAAAAATGCATATTCTCTCCATCGTTTTTCAACAAAGCTAACCATTGTCTAGTGACAAAGCTGAATAGTAATATACATGCAAAATCTGAAATCATAACATGAGGAACCTTGGGGTCAAACCATACTACAAGCTGAAAATAGTTGGAATCTAGAATCCAAAATCCATGTGGTAAGCTAATAACATGGAATATAGATAAATAATGAGACATACTTGATCATATGAGGTTGCCCAATACTTAAACATGTTTGAAATAGACTTTATCATTTGAAAACATGAACATGGGCATGGGTAATTCAAAATCACACTTTCATCACATACATGGGCATGGGTAATTCAAAATCACACTTTCATCACATACATGGGCATGGGTAATTCAAAATCACACTTTCATCACATACATCTCATCATGCTTGAATAAGTATATCATAGATCTCAACTTTTATGAACTTCCATAGATGTGCATTATCATTTGTAAAACTTAAAAACATAATTTTTAATTGAAAACATTTTAAAATATGCCCATTAATCATAATTAAACACTAGAAACATGCTTAGATCATACCCATGATTGGTGCTAAGAAAATTCACATATTGGGTTAAAACCCATCGATTCGTCAACTAGAAATTCATGAAATTGAAGAGGGATTAGGAATGGGTGTGGGTGAATACACCCATTCATAATCCTACATACCTGGGTAAATCAGATTTACACTTCCTCTTGAAATCCCAATGGAATTTGGCAAGACATTGGAGAAATTCTTCAAGCTTGATCTCAAAGGAAAGGTTCTAAGTTGCATGCATGGAGTGGGAATGCTTAGAATAGGTTTATCCCCCTAAAAACCCTAATAACTGAGCTTAAAAAGATGTAGTTTAGGACCTTAGGGCTTAGAAATTATGAATATACCCTTAATGAAAATCCTGAAAAAACTGCACTGCCAGTGACAACGAGTGGTACTGCGAGTCGTACCTTGCTACCACGACACGTGGTGACTGCCCGTTACTTCCTTCCCTTAATTTTCAGTTCTTAAGTTCTGATACCATGAATAAATAGGACGAATAATTACAACGAACAATGATCCATTGTATCTGGTCATTACTGTCTCTGATGAAACTACATATGAACATCCCATGAATCACACGGCGACTTGTACCTCCCTCTAACGAGTCATGGGTTCTATCTATTACTTGAATGGAAAATTTTTCCCTGTCCTTCCCACGGGCACTCCTACAACAAGTCGTTCCACGACTCGTGCCAACCTTCTTTGACCAGGACCATCTTCACCGCGACCCACTAACAAGGGCTCGTTACATCTAACAATGGGTCGCTCCTAGACCCATTACTCCTAAGTCTAATTCAGCAGCTTCTCACCACTGGAACATCCAACGGGTCATTGGACCCACTAACGAACCGTACAATGAGTCGCTCTGACAAGAAATCTCATATTTCCTGCTGCTTTTCATTTCAAATCCCAAATCTAGACTTAGGCACTTCCGAGGTACTACTCTAGGGGTGTGTGCTTGGTGGGTTTGTAAACATGAATGGGTATTGATTAATTGTTCTTGAATTCTAATTGTAAGAATAGATCTATTGTTTTCTCTATGTTTTAATTGTAAAAATTGATGGTTGTAAACATCAATTTTGTTTACTTTTCTTGATTTTTCTTGAGAATGAAGGGTGAGAAATATAATAGGGAGGATGTGGAGTATTGATATGTGGGGTTGAGCTAGATATAATCAAAACCAAAATTCCCACTCCATTAAAGGTTCAAGGCTAGAGATAACTTGATTCTTCCTCAATCTCTTGTGGTTGATAATTTTATTTGGGCATTTGTGTTTGAGAAAACCCAAGATAAATATTCTTGTGGTTGAGAAATGAGAGAATGTATTTTATCCACTGTTATCTTTGCTAAATTTGAATATAAGTCAATGAAGTAAATCTGATTCTAGTTGTTAGCCCATAAATAACACACCCCTAGCTATCTCACTTGTGATTGCAACAATTGGAATTCCCCTCAATTCAAAATCTGAATTTGTTATTGTTTTTCCTTTTTCACTGATTTTTACTTTTCAAATGTGGAACAATGATGCATTCTAGTTTGTGTTAGTTCACAACTTTGGAATTATCGACTCAATTCCCTATGGATTCGACCCCGACTCATAAAGTTGGGTAAATTATATTGTGGATGACCATGTACAATCTCTCCTAGCAAGGAGTAATTTGGACATTATCATGGTGCTATACGTATTTGCAGAAATATGCCTCCCCACCAAGTCAATGGAAGAGGAAAAGGAAATGGAAATGGCCGTAGGAATGCAATGGAGATGGGCATCAGCCAGCTTTACCAGCTCTAGCTGACCCTTTGCATGAGAAAGTGATTCATGCGGAGTTTAGGGTTGCTTTCCATATATTGGCTAAGCTAAACTTGAATGGGAATGCTGCATCAACTAGGGCGAGAGCCTTCACCTGGATGAACCAGTTAGAGTTTTATAGTTCTAAGGTGGAAGAGGATCCACAAGAGTTTATTGAGGAGATCTAGAAGATTACCCAGATTATGGGTGTTTTGAGAGAATAAAGTGTAGACTTTTCCTCCCACCAGCTAAAGGTGGTAGCTCATATTTGGTTCCGATAGTAGAAGAATGGTCGTGGAGTAGGTGTAACTCTATTGGTTGGGATGACTTCATTATGACTTTCTTGGACAGGTTTTTTTCCCGAGAGTTGAGGGAAGCTAAGGTAGTAGAGTTCATCAATTTGAAGAACGATATGACTATTAAAGAGTATGCCCTGAAGTTCACCCAGCTTTCTAAGTATGCTCCGAAGATGATTGTGGTGCCGAGGGCTCACATAAGCAAGTGCGTGAATAGGGTCTCAGATTTGCTAGTCAAGTAGTGTAAGATCACTATGCTCATTAGTGATATTGATATCTCATGATTGATGATTTATGTTCAATAGATACAAGAGGAACAAATAAAGGAAAGACAGTAGGACAGGGTGCTTTGGGTATTCTAAGTAGATGTCCGGCAGTGTACATTGCCCATAGACCTGCCAGAGGTCATTAGCCCAGATTCATCGTCAGCCAGTATCCCATCTATGCCGAGAGGTGATCACAGAGGTAGAGTGTTAGGATATAGGGGTCAGAGGAGTATATCAGGGGAGCGCATTTTCCCATCTTGTAGGAACTGTGGTAAGAACCACCCAGGCAAGTGCTTGATTGGCTCGGATTCTTGCTAAGGGTGTGGGAAGTCCAAACCACAAACTTAGGGATGGCCCTTCAGCCAGATAGGTTTACAGTAGAGGCCATACCCCACCTACTACTTCAACAGCTCTAGCAACTCACTCAACTCAGTAGGACGCATCCTCTAGTGTTGTTGGCAGGGAGCGCCAAAACAGCTTTGATGAACTGTCATCTGGGTAGGAGCAGGATAACTCACCAGACACTGTCATGGGTGTGTTAAGAGTCTTCCATCTTAATGTTTAAGCATTTCTAGACCTAGGGGACATATTATCCTTCGTGACTTTTTATGTTTCTATCAGTTTCGTTATCAGTCCTGATATTCTCTCAGAACCCTTCTCAATCTCTACTCTTGTCGGTGAGTCAGTTATAGCTTGACGGGTATATAGAAATTTCCCTACCACAGTTCTTTGGAATGTCACCTTAGCTGACTTAGTGTATTCAGATATGATATATTTTGATGTTCTTTTGTATGGATTGGTTGTTTTCTTTCTTTACTTCAGTTAATTATAGAACCTGATCAGTAGAGTTTTGATTCTCGGGTAAGCCGGTCCTAGAATGGAAGAGCAATTCAGTTATGCTTGTAGGTCACTTTGTTTCCTATCTCAAGGCCAGGAAGATAATCTCCAAGGGATGTGTATATATTCTAGTTCGAGTTAAGGATTCTATGTCCAGAACCCAACTCTCCAGTCAGTACCTATTGTATGTGAGTATCAAGAGGTGTTTCTAGATGATCAACCAAGAGTCGTTCCTGACAGGAGATTGACTTTGGTGCTAACCTTCTCCCTGATACGTAGCCCATATCCATTCCTTCTTATAAAATGGCTCTTGCCGATTTAAAAGAGTTGAAGGAGCAGTTGAAAGATCTCTTGGATAAGGGTTTTAACAAGCCTAGTAAGTCCCTGTGGGGTGCTCCATTTTTCATTATTTGAAAGAAGGATGGTTCTCCCAGAATGTGCATTGACTATCGTCAGTTCAGCAAAATCACAATCAAGAATAAGTATCCCTCCCCAAGATTTATGATTTGTTTGACTAGCTCGAGGTGCCAAGTTCTTTTAAAAGAAAGACCTCAAATCCGGCTATCATCAGTCAGAGTTAGGGAGAGTAACATTCCGAAGACAACCTTTAGGACTCAGTATGGTCATTATGAGTTTTGGTTATGTCTTTTGGACTAACTAATGCTCCTAAAGCTTTCATGTATTTGATGAACAGGGTGTTCAAGCTGTATTTGGATATGTTCATGATTGTCTTCATCGATGATGTCCTCATATACTCTTGGAGTGAGGAGGCATACTGCTCATTTAAGGATTGTGTTGTAGACTCTTTAGGGTCATCAACTGTTTGCTAAGTTTAGCAAGTGTGAGTTTTGACTGAACTCAGTTGCATTTTTGGGTCATGTGGTGTCTAGCAAGGGTGTGCAAGTAAATTCTCAAAAGATTGAGGCGGTGAATAATTGGCTTAGACCTCTCAACCCTACTGACATTAGGAGCACTTTGGGCTTAGCTGGCTACTACAGGAGGTTCGTAGAGGGATTTTCATCTATTGCAGCACTGTTGACTAAGTTGATCCAAAAGAAGGTCAAATTTCAGCGGTCTATTTAGTGTGATAAGATCTTTCAGGATTTAGAGAATCTACTCACCTCAGCTCTAGCTTTGATCCTGCTAGAAGTCACGGATTTCTTTATTATGTATTGTGATGCTTCAAGGATTGGCCTTGGATGTGTGTTGATGCAGTATGAAAAGGTCATTTCTTATGCTTCTACAAAGCTTAAGACTCATAAGAAGAATTACCCGACACATGACCTTGAGTTAGAAACTGTGATGTTTGTCGTGAAGATTTGGAGGCACTATTTGTGTGGGGTACATGTGGATGTGTTCATGAATCACAAGAGCCTTCTGTATGTGTTTACTCAGAAGGATCTGAATTTCCAGCAAGGAGATGGCTTGAACCTTTTAGGGACTATGACATAAGTGTCCTTTACCATCTAGGCGAGGCCAATGTAGTTGAAGATTCCCTTAGCATGTTGTCCATGGGAAGTGTATCCGAGGTGTAAGATGTATAGAAATAGTTGCTGAAAGATGTCCATCGACTTTCTCGTTCAGGGGTTTGCCTTACCGATTCAGCAGATAGTGGTGTTAATGTTCAGAGTGGGTCAGAATCTTCATTGGTGATGGAGGTTAAGGCAAGGCAAGATGAGGATCCTATTTTTTGTGAAGTTGAAGTATGTTGTCATGAATAAGAAAGAGGAGGTTTTCTCCTAAGGGGAGATGGTGTACTCCGATATTAATGTCGATTGTGTGTTCAGAATGTGGATGACTTGAGAGAGTGAATGTTGAGAGAGCCTTATAGATCTCTGTATTCTATCCATCCAAGTACCACCATGTCATGACCCGAACGTACACTCGGATCGTAGACACGAAACAAGGGACCCCGAGAGACCCCGAGTCGACCCATGGAACATGCATACATCTAATCTCTTTTAAGTAAAGTGGAATACTTAGCATAAAACATAGCGGAAACGTAAACACAGCATAACACCAGAAATACTAAGCGTACACATGAGTTGAATAGTACACATCATCTGAAAGCCTCTACTACATACAATGGGCTGATGGGACAACATCCCCAACGAACCCGAACGAAACTGAAACATAAGATAACATAAAAATATGTCAAACGGTCCTCGAAACAAGAGGACTCACAAATTAGCTGAGAACGTAAGCTCAGATGAGCTAAGGATGAGGATGAGCCTGAGATCCGGACCCTATATCATGAACTGATACAACATAGAAGGTATGCGGTCAGTACGTGGAATGTGGGAGAAAGATATCATGCATATATCATAATTTCGCAAGAAAAGATAAGGCTCAAGGCTTTCAAATCATTCATAAAGCGTTTATAATCATAAGTAAAAATTCTGAAAACATAACTTGAGCCAATAACGTAAATATAACAATGCATAAGACATGCGGAACAATGGGAGGACTCGTCATAACTGACACCATCATGATAGATCCTTTCATGATGCCCCAACTATCTCACTCAAGTGGGCAGAGCCGACCCTGGCTTGCCAGGAGAGGGTCGTGCATTAGGCGTGATATCACATTTGAGGGGATCAGTATTAATACAATATAAAACATTAAAACCCACAGTGACACGTGTTTATGAGACACCGACGTAATCTTTTGAACGCCCGGTTGCTCGGTGCTAGACACGGCTCCCAAAAACATGCATATAGTCTCATACATAAATCAATAACATCACGAATTAAAATTCATTGGCTAAAATATGACACTTATCATCATTGATCCTAGTTAAAACATGCTTAGCCAAGAATCGTAGGGCCTTTTTATCGGCCAACATCATAAATTGATAAATCATGTAATTCACTTCATAAATCATAAATTATTCTTTAACATTTGGGCATTGCCCAATACTTCATCATATTCAATTCATTCAAAAATGCTCATAAACATGGATAACTTGAATTCATGCTTTTCCTTCATCAATAAATTCAAAATATTGCATATTCATCGTAAATCATAACTTTCATGAACCTTCATCAAATGGGAATTTTTGATTTAAAAGATTAAAACATGAATTTAAGGAAAATAATATAAAACCTCCCAATCATTCATAATTCAATAATTAAAACTTAATTAAATCAAACCCACAAAGAGAAATCACATTTCCATGTATTTGATTAAAAACGCCGTAGAATTTTAATAGGAGGGTTCATCATTACATCAAAATTTGGGCATGGGTGTGAAAGAAATCACCCATTCTAAACCCTACATACCTGGAAATGGATTGATTTTGAGGTTCCTTGAACACCCACAAAGAAATTGATGGAAACTTGGGGAAGAAGACGTTAAATCTCCCAAAAATCTCTCTAAAGTTCTTGCATGAGAATGAGAATGCATAAAGGACTTAACTCATGTTATCACACTAAGAAAAATACACAAAACGACGTAGTGTAGGTTCTAAAAGCGTTAAAAAGTCGACTATTCCCTTGATGAACCTGCCCTGAAATCTGGTCGGATAGAACCCACGAGTGGTAAAAATGGGTCGTGGGAACCACCAATGACTCGTCATATCCCTCGTTGAATGAACTGTTGAATGCCTTCTCTCGGAACTAACTAACGGATGGACAGGATGACTCATCCTTTGAAACCACGGTCCATTACACCGTCTGTTGTTTTCTCATCATAAAATCTGAACCCCCTTATCACGAGCCTCACCATAACTCGTAGTTCCTTCCAAACAGTCATGGTCTCAACCCTTCACCTCCACTGGAAATTATTAGCCTCCAACAACGAACACAACCAATGACCCGTGGTTACTTCTAATGGGCCGTTGGGTCTCCCGTTGTTTACCCTGTCGCCCAGCCTGACCCTAACCACAATTGCAAAGGATGGCTCATTGCATTCCACAACGGGTCTTCATACCTCTCGTTGTCTCCACTGCCACCAACCTTTCCCTGACCAATGACAATATTCAATGACTCGTGGTTTGATACCACGAGTCTTTCTGTGGTCCGTCCTATGTTATTTGCCAATTTTTCTACACTTTTCCAATTACACTCCCGGGTCTATTCTTAGGCCTTCCCGGATATGACAATATCCCCCTGAAAACATTCATCCTCGAATGTAGGAAGCACCAAATAGAAATATACAATTTATCACAGCTATATACTGATCATTTTAACCGAATTTTTCACTGAATGACTACCTCCGAACCAGACCACATAGCTGAACTGATCTCATGCTTCACATACACATTCATAAACATAAAAGGAACTTGCACACATGAACTGAACATAAAAACTAAATGGGATCGTAGAGTACAACTGATACCTCAAGTCAGAACTGAGCCGGTAGAGAACAAATGCGGGTATCTAGCCATCATATCCACTTTGGCTTCCCACGTAGCTCCCTCAGCATGCTTATTTCTCCATAAGACCTTAACTGAAGCTACTTCTTTTTTTCTCAACTTCTGAACCTGACGATCCAAGATTTCAACAGGAATTTCTTCATAACTGAGGTTGTCTTTTACCCCAATGCTGTCCACTGAGACCACCAAGGCTGGGTCACCCAAACACTTCTTCAAAAGTGACACATGGAAGGGATGAACTGAAGATAACTCCGATGGAAAGTAAAACTCATACGCCACCTTACAAACTCTCCTTACAACCCGGTAGGGACCAACATAGCGGGGACTAAGTTTCCCCTTCTTTCCGAACCGCATGACTCCCTTCAAGGGAGACACCTTTAGGGAGACAAACCTGGTATCAGAGCAGGTCGTGTCCCAGGGAGTCTGCAAGCCGTGCTAAGTAGAGTCTTGTCTATGGATGTGTTGTGCACCACATACTATAGGC
>JACEIK010001136.1:180122-208889 GCA_018107945.1 Datura stramonium
TAGGTCGGGGCCCTGTCCCGACCATTTTATCAGTATTCATAGAGGCTTGCAGATTGTGTATATATATCTCCCTGTGGTTAGTTGTGCCGGTCGTGTAGGGTCGTGCGTTTGTTTAGCTGTTTAGTGTTGTTGATTGTTTTGGCCGTGTGGGGCCATATTCAGATAGAAGTGGTGACCTTTCCGGTCACGTAGATGTTCAGTAGTCATTATATTGAGTTAGAGATAACTAGACAGCATGGTGGCCTTATCGGCCCGTATAGGTTTCCCTACATAAGTATGATTCTGGTTAGCTGAAGTTATAGTACAGGTGGCTATAGGCCCAGTCGGCCGGAGGCTGTATTTACAATTGTTATATAGCCCGTTGATTCCAAGAATCTGAGATAGAGCCAGCCAGGCACCATATGTGCTTAGGCTTAGTATTTTAGCAGTCCAGGTCCTAATAGGGCACCAGGTGCCAGTCATACCCCCCAAGGAGGGGCGTGAAAGTTTCCTACAATAATAGTTCCCATTCCAACAATCAAATGGCTCAATTTGAGGCTTTTATGGGCAGAGATGTAGATCACCTATTGGATTATTCGAGGTAGGCGAGGCAACATTGATAGGGTTTAACTCAGTTCATGAGGCTATGGAGAAGGTTCAGCTTATTAGAGAAAGGCTGAAAACAGCTCAGAGCCATTAGAAATCTTATGCGAATATTAGGAGGAGAGAGCTTGAGTTTGTCATTGATGATTGGGTGTTTCAGAAGGTGTCTCCCATGAAGGGAGTTATGAGGTTTGGCAAGAAAGGGAAGTTTAGTCCCCGATATATTAGTCCTTATAGTATTCTAATGAGAGTTGTCTAGGTGGCTTATAAGTTGGAGCTACTGGCGGAGTTAGTTTCGATGCAATCCAGTTTTCCATGTGTCTTTGCTAAAGAAGTGCATCGGTTATCCAGACCTATTCATTTCGGTAGAGAGCATTGGTGTGAAGACAACCTTAATCATTAGGTTTTCAAGTTGAGGAACAACGAGGTAGCTTTAGTGAAGGTTTTATGGAGAAATTAACTAGTTTAGGGAGCGACGTGGGATGCTAAAGTAGATATGATGGCTAGATACTGGTATCTTTTCCCTTCCAGTTTGGTTTCAGCATTAGGTACTAGTTTACTCCTTAGTGCTGTATTTAGTTTCATGTAAAGTTCATGACTCTCTGTTCCTTTCGTGTCCTTATGTGCATGTATATATAATGAAATTTGTCCAGTCATGTATCTTAGTCCGTAGTCAGTCACTTTATCAATTATCATCTTATAGCCTTTCAATTTTGGGATTGCAACTCTTTTCCTATACTTTCATCTTAGCTAGCCTTCATTTGAGTATGAATTTTTCCAAAGGGTAGATAATGTAATAACCCCAAATATCCCTAAGATTATATCCCAGACGTTCAATAGAAACCAGTAGGGAAATGGAACCAAGCAATAGGACGACCAACAGGATGAGCCATCCTGTGAACCAACGGCTCATTGGTTTCTCCCGTGGGGAAGAACTTCTACAAAGTATCAAAAATTCAGCCAGAATCGATGAGTGGATTGTATTATCCATTGTTTGATTGTATCGGTCATTGTTTCTAGCCACTAGAGCAGGTTAAGAGTATGATTCAATGTAGAAGCAGGAACCAACAAAGGGAACCCACAGATTTTTGTGTATACCAACGACCCATTGTATGGGTCATTAGTGCTGCCAGTTGAAATTTAAGTTCAGCAGTCCAGGGGTATTTTGATAAAATTCTATGTTTTTAACTCCTAAGAGACTTCATTTTAAGCTTCCTAAAGGGGTGATTAAGGGGTTATATTTAGCCTAATACCTCACTCTTTTCAAGACACCATAGGTTGGATTTCTCTCTATAGGAAGGTTAGAGTTCTTCATCATCTTCTTCTCAATTTCTCTTGGGTCTTCAAATCAAGATAAAGATTCATCAAGCCCAAGTATGTAGGGTCATGAATGGGGGATTTCTTCCACCCTCATTCACAATTTAATCTCAATTTTAGGAATTCAAGTCTCTAACCACGTTTTGTTGAAATTCTAGTATTAGACCCAATTTTGATGAAAACTCTCATAATCTTCTATGAATTTAATTCTCTAGTGATTTAATCCACATTTTATGGTTATCAATGCATGTTTTTGACAATTATCTCTCACGAATGAATGATTTTCAAGTTACAATGGTTTTACTCAATTATGTATGATTTCATGAATCTCAAGCTTATGTACCATGGCCGACTCTGTGGTATTGTTTTCATGGCTAGTTCACGTATGACAAGTATGATTATGATTTTCATATTTTATAACTAGCTCATGCAAAACCAATTATGTTTTATGATTATGACTATGAGAAATGTACATGTTTTGGGAGTAGTATCTAGCACCGAGTAGGCTGAGGTTCAATGCATATTTTGGGACTAATATCTAGCACCGAGTAGGCTGAGGTTCAGCGCACCCAGGTCTCAAGACTAGATGCCATGTAGGTATACATATTCATGTTTAGGGCCTCACCACAAAGTGTTTCCCCCATCCTAATGGGGCTCACGAGTCCTTTGCATGAGTAGGTGACTCATGCTAAGTTCAAGGCCGCTTTCCAGATATTGCAAAGTGATTTTTGGCATATTTCTATGCCCATTTTCCATGTTTATTCCCTATCTTTTACCTTGATTTGAGTTTATAATCCTTAGAAAATGCATAAATTCATGTATTTGTGCATTTTGTAAGGTAACAAATGATTTTAGCTATCTTGAGAAGAAAACCAAGGAAAAAGGACCCAAAATAGCCCAAGTTGTGAAGATTTGAGAGAGTGAGAAGAAGGACCTAGGGCTATGGCTGGTGCCAGGCGCCAGGTCCCAAGCAACATAGAATTATGCACCAAAATTAGGGCTATGTCTAGCGCTAGGTGGCAGGTCCCAAACTTCAGAAGTTAATTCACTCAATACCTTAAGCGCGGAGCCCCAGAGCTTCCATACATAGAGAAATTTTCAAAAATTCTAGTGCTATCGATGGGGCTGGGTACCAGAGAGGTTCTAGAGCCAAGAAATTCGACTAACACTTGGGGTCTATGAGTGGTGCGGGGCGGCCGAATAATCCAGAAGTGTTGAAATTTGGCTAACTCCTTGGTGCTATGAATAGGGCTAGGCACTCGGAGCTAAACTTCAGAGGAAACATGAGCCTAACTTGGGACTATTGAAGAGTGGCACGCTAGACTTATTTTGGGACAAAATTTACTGATATTAAAGCCAAGTACTTGAGGGAAGACGTGTCATTTGAAGGCTCAACCATAAATATAGCCTCTAGGTCATTTGTTAGAAATCTTTGGCTCACTTTTACATTATGTATATCATTTTGTGGAGGTTGTAACGTAGCTTGGAAGGAAGACAAGTTTCCACTTAGGTTTCTTCCTCATATTTGTTATTTTACATTGAATGATGATGATTAAGTCTTTGTTTTTCCACTTGTCTATGAGTGGCTAAACTCATACTCTAGAGTTTTGGCTATGGTGGATGGTTGAAGTTTGAAAGACTAATTTATGCTAGTTTCAATTCTTCTTTAATGGTTGTTTATATTTAGTTGTTTTAATTGCTTATTCACTAGCTTGATCAACTTGTGAGTAAATCTATTGGCTTTCGGTTAAACTTAGTAAAGGGAATTGAAATGGTTAAAGGTGAATATAAAACAGGAATTCAAAGACCCTTGAACCTATTGGTGAGAGGATAGAAGTTGTTGTTGAGGATAGGGATATACCCCTCAACCCTATTCAGTTGAAATACAAGTAGACATAATCGTTATTTCACATTTCTCCTACAATTATAGGAATATAGGCGTTAGGGTTCATGAGATAATTCTCGGATGCTCGGGAGAGTGGCAAGGAATGGGATAGTAACTTTCAACTAGCAACCATAGGAAGAATCGTTCTAGTGTAATCACGTCTTGAAAACTCAACCTAAAACTAAAAGTGCCATTGCGCTAGATTTTCATCAGCATTTAAAGTAAAACCATGTTTTAAATAGTATTTAGTTAATTTTATATTTAAAGTTTTTATTAGTTTAAGTAGCTAAACCACTCCCCATTTCAACTATTTGATAGAATAGCGAAATAAAGAATAACCTTAAACGATTGAACTGATAAGTCTGAGGGATTGATAATCATGACTTCTAGTCCTATATTACTTGATGACGATGTGCGGTTGTGTGCTCTTGGGTGACATCACACAGTCTATGACATCCCATGTCAACATGAATGGGAATTCTGCGGCAGCTTGGGTGCGAGACTTCACCAGGATGAACCCGCTAGAGTTTCATGTTTCTAAGGTGGATGAGGATCCATAGGAGTTAATGAGGAGATCCAGAGGATTACCCAAATTATAGATTTTTTGGGAGAGGAGAGTACAGAGTTGGACTCCTACCAGCTAAAGGGGTGGCTCATATTTTAGTTTCGACATTGGAAGGAGAGTAATGGTAAGTGCAGCTCATATTAGTTGGAATACGTTCGTTACGTCTTTCTTGCACATGTTCTTTCCCTGAGAGTTGAGGGAAGCCAAAGAAGAAAAGTTCATCAATTTGAAGCAGAACCACATGATTATTTAGGAGAATGCTCTGAAATTCACTCAGCCGTCCAAGTATGATCCGGAGATGATTGCAGAGTCGAGGGCTCGCATGGGCAAGTTTGTGAATGTCTCAGATTCGCTGGTCAAGGGGTGCAATACTGTTATGATCATCAATGGAATGGATATCTCCTAATTAATGATTTTCTCTCAACAAATAAAGGACATACAGATAAAGGAAAGGGAGAGAGAGAGGAAAAGAGGGCTAAGACAGGGTTCTTTAAGTATTCTTAGTAGAGATCTAGTGGTGGACATCACCTACAGTCCCACCAGAGATCATCAGCCCTAACTCCATCCTCAGCCAGTGTACTATCCATGCCCAGAGGTGATCAGAGAGGTAGAGCGTTAGGCTCTAGGGGTCAAAGGAGCATGTTAGTGGAGTGCACATTCCCAGCTTGCATGAAGTGTGGTAAGAACCACCACGGAGAGTTCTTGATTGGCTCAGATGCTTGCTACGAGTGTGGGAAGCTCGAACACAGACTTAGGGATTGCCTTTCAGCCAAACAGGGTGGCTGTAAAGGTCGTACCCAACTCACTAATTCAGTAGCTCCAGAAACTCGCCTACCTGTATAGGGCGCATCCTCTTTTGTCAGTAGTAGGTACCTCCAGAACAGGTTCTATGCACTATCATCTCGCCAGGAGAAGGAGAGCTCATTAGACATGGTCATAGGTATATTACGGGTCTTGCATCTTGATGTTTATGCATTTTTCTAGACCCAGGGGCCACATTATCCTTTGTGACTCCTCATGTTGCTATCAATTCTGGTGTTACTCCCGAAATCCTCTCAAAAGACTACTCAGTCTCTACTCTTGTCGGTGAGTTAATTACAGCTCAACGGGTATCCAAAAATTGCCCTGTCATAGTTCTTCAGAAAGTCACCTAAGCCGATGGTATGGATTGGTTGTATTCTTTCTATGCTTCTGTTAATGGTAGAACTTTGTCAGTAAAATTTTGATTCCTGAGTGAGCTAGTCCTAAAATGGAAGGATAGTTCAGCTGTGATTGTAGGTCACTTTGTTTTCTATCTTAAGGCCAGGAAGATGATCTCCAAGAGATGTGTATATCACCTGGTTCGGGTTAAGGATTATAAGTTCGAAACCCCAACTCTCTAGTCAGTTCTTATTGTATGTAAGTAACTAAAAGTGTTTTTAGATGATCTACTTGGAGTCCCTCCCATGTGGGAGATTGACTTCAGTATTGACCTTCTTCCAAATATGCAATCCATATCCATTCCTCCTTACAAAATGGCTCCTGTCGAGCAAAAAGAGTTGAAAGAGAAGTTGAAATGGCTCCATTTGAGGCTCTTACTGGCAGAGATGTAGATCACCTATTAGATGATTCGAGGTAGGTGAGGCTACATTGATAGGGTTTGAATTTGTTCGTGAGACTATGGATAAGGTTCAACTTATTAGTGAAAAGATGAAAACAGCTTAGAGCCGTCAGAAATCTTATGCGAATGTTAGGATGAGAGAACTTGAGTTTATCATTGATGATTGGTGTTTTTAAAGGTGTCTCCCAAGAAGGCAGTTATGAGGTTTGACAAGAAAGGGAAGCTTCCCTGATATGTTGGTCCTTATAAGATTCTAAGGAGAGTTGTCCTGGTGGCTTATGTGTTGGAGCTACCAAAGGAGTTAGCTTTAGTACATCCAATTTTTCATTTGTCTTTGCTGAAGAAGTGCATCAGTGATCCAGCTCTAGTCGTTTTGATAGAGAGAATTGGTATGAATGATAGGTCCAGTCCCTGTNCCAATTTTTCATTTGTCTTTGCTGAAGAAGTGCATCAGTGATCCAGCTCTAGTCGTTTTGATAGAGAGAATTGGTATGAATGATAGTCTTACTGATGAGGAGGTTTCGGTTAAGATCCTTGATCGTCAAGTTCGCAATTTAAGGAACAAGAAGGTAGCTTCAGTGAAGGTTTTGTGGAGAAATCAACTAGTTGACGGAGCGACATAGGAAGTTGAAGCATATATGATGGCTAAATACCTGCATCTTTTCCCTTCCATTTCAATTTCAGCATGAGGTACTACTTTCCTCGTTAGTGCTCTATACAGTTTCATGTCAAGTCCATATCTCTTATTTCCTTTCATGTCCTCATGTGAATGTTTATTTCGTGAATTAAGTCCAATCATGTATCTCACTCTGGAGTCCGTCACTCCGTTAGTTATGAGCTTATAGCCTTTAAATTTTTGGATTACAGCTTTTCCCTATTTTTGTAGCTTAATTAGCCTTAATTTGAGGATGAATGTTCCCTAAAGGGAGATAATGTAATACCCTAAAAAATCCCTAAGATTAGATTAGATACTTTTAGCAGAAATCATTAGGAAAATGGTACCAAGCCATGGGAAGACCAACAGTTGGAGCTATCCTATGAAGCAACGGATGGTTGGTTACTCCCATGGGGATGAACTTCTTAAAAATGTCAAAATTCAGCCAGAATCAATGAGTGGATTGTATGACCTGTTTTTTATTATACCGGCCATGGTTTTTAGTTGTTGGAATAGGTTAAAAAGATGATTCAGAGCAGAAGTAAGAACCAATGAAGGAAACCCATGGATCGTTCTATGTACAAATGACCCATTGTATGGGTGTATGGTTCTGCCAATTGAAATTTTTGTTCGACGGTTCAGGGGTACTTTGGTAAAATCCTATCCTTTTAACTCTAAATGATGTCATTTTAAGCATTCTAAAGGGCTGATTAAAGGGTTATACTTAGCCTAAGCCCTAACTCTCATCAAAACACCGTAGGTTGGATTTCTCTCTCAAGGAAGACTAGGGCTCTTCATCATCTTCTTCTCAATTTCTCTTGGGTCTTCAAATCAAGTTAAAGATTCATCAAACCCAAGCATGTAGGGCCATGTATAGGGGATTTCTTCCACACTAATGCCTAATTTTATCTTAATTTCATGAATTTAAGTCTCCAACCATGTTTTGATGAAATTCTAGGGTTAGACCCAATTTTGATGAAAGCTCTCATGATATTCTATGAATTCAATTCTCTTATGATTCAATCCATCTTTTATGATTATAAATCCATGTTTTCTACAAGTATCTCTCATAAACATATGATTTTCAAGTTATGATGGTTTTCCTCAATTACGTATGATTTTCATAAATCTCAAGCTTATGTATCTTGGTCGACTCAATGGCATTATTTTTATGGACACTTCACGTATGATAAGTATGATTATGATTTTCATATTTTTTAACTAGCCCATGCAAAACTAAGTATGTTTCATGATTATGATTATGAGAAATGTGTATGTTTTGGGAGTACTATCTAGCATTGAGTAGGCTAGGTTTAAGCATACCAGGTCTCTAAATTATGCATCACCATAGGTATATATTCGTGTTTGGGGTCTCACCAGAGAGTTTTTTCCTCAGCCCAATGGGGTCACGAGTGATATCACAGCTTTATCATTCTTTTCCTTTGCAAGGCTTAGGATGGATCTGCAAACTTGAGCGAGGACATCCTAAACAAATTCATGATGGTGTCAGTTATGAAAAGTCTTCTACTATTCCTCATGTTTTAGGGTGTTCATGTTCAAGATTTATGATATCATGTTTTGTAGTATGATTGACCCATTGATCAGTTTATAAGATTTTACTTAAGAGTTAAGACATGTTAAGTTATATGATTTTACTTTCAAAACTTTGTGTCATTATGTTTCAGCTTATGATAAATCACTCATGTTTATGACTATCTCACAATTTTCATTTTAACATGTGTTCCCTACTCTCATGTTTTACTTAACTTACATGCTCAGTACATTCAAAGTACTGACCGCATACTTTTATGTTATATCATCTCATAATATAGGTTCAGGTGATGAGTCTCAGTCTCGACATTAGCTTCACTCCCATCCCATTCCAGTTCATCCCAAATTTCAGTGAGTTCTTATGACCCGAGGATGTCAATTTTGTTACATGTTCTTTCCTTTATGTCTTTCAGTTTTCAGATATTGGTTGAGCTAGTTGGGGGTGTTTTCCCATCAGCTCACCTATGACTAGAGGCTATTCAGACAACTATGTGTAGATGTTCAATGATTTTTACTTGTAGTCCCATTTATGCTTTATGTGATTCTAGACCTCCACTCATGTTATGGATTATGTTTACTTCCATTTCGTATTATTATCCTAATAATGATATATATGTGCCATGGGTTAGCTTTGAGCCATTTGTGGTTATAGGTCCGGTGTCACGGTCTGGGTCCATGCTTAGGTCGTGACATCAATCCATGCAGAAATTTGAGGAAGGATCTTGTGAAGAGGATGATAGTCCCTCATTTGAAGAAGAAACTAACATTGGCCAAGATTTTAAAGTGTACAATAACTCATTGTGGAAAAATTAGGGAGAAGACTTTAATCCCATATGGTTTGAGAATATCATTCGAGAAGTTTTCACTGAAGGCAATGAGACACATGAAACATTGGAAGCTATATATGTTGAGAATATTAAACTAAATCAAGAATGTAATAGCTCAAGTGAAGAGAAGGAGAAGTGCTCACAGGTGCTAACTTGGTAGTATCTTTATCTTGTTCTGAAGATCCTTTTTTACAGGTTCAATCCAAACTCTTTTCAAAAGAATTAGTTTTGATCCATATCTTGACTATGGTATATCCAATAATGAGGTTAAGTTGTTTAGCAAGAGCAAATATGGTATGTTTGTTCGGTAATCATATGCTTTTAGTCTAGCTAATGACCCTCTACTGTTTAAAGAGCTTATGAATTGTGATTTTACTGCTTGTGTGGGTAATGACATTATTTTATTAAATGATGTAGTGCTTGGATATTTAAAAGGGGTGTTCATTCAAAGAAGAACTAAATGGGTTAAGTGGTTGCATAGTCACTACTTGGTGTTGCTTTTACCAAATGCTTGCTCTACTTCCTTTGTTTATCTTCTACTAATTTTGATTATCATGTTGGTTGTAGATATTGGTATTTGAGGACAGATCTTCTTTAAGTGGGGGAGAATGATAGCGACCAAAAAGGTCCAAATCTAATAAAGGAGTAGATATAGTGAATGTCAATATGTGAGGACGAATATTCTTGAAGAAGGGTAAAATGATAGCATCCATGGCAGCTCAACATCATTAAAAGACATGGATAAACCTTTGAAAATTTCATCAAATAAGAAATTTCAAGACAAACTCCAATGGGCTGCAATTAGCTATCAAAAAGTGTCCTATGATACAAGAAAATCTCAAGCCCAATAAATATATTTTTTCTAAGTCTTACATCCATTTAAAGGCCCAAATTAAAGTCCAAGAGCAGATCAAATGGGGCCCAAATCAGCCCCCAAATGGAGAAAAAACTATGATATTTTTTAATTATTTTTTAGAATTATATTTAAGAGTTGTTTTATTCTATATTGACTTACTAGAACTTTGTGTGTGGCAACCTTCTTTGTAATTTAATAGTCAAGAATAGTTGTGACAATTATGCAAGAATGAATTATCCCAAGAGGGAGATATGGTAACACCTCGTAATTCTAGACTAATGCTTTACCCATTGGAAAAGAGTAGATTGATGTGAACCCAAAGAATATAATTGTACTGAAGAGTTAAGAATAAATTTAGATGAATGGTAGGGTGTTAATAAGAAAATATGGTAATGCCCAACACTGTATTCATATTTAAATCCTAATGCATCAAATCGTTGATCGGTCCATGTTTGATACAAGAAGTTATGAATATTTTATCAAAGTCACAAAATATTTGTAAAGTGTTGTTAGCAACAAGGAATGTAACCCAAAGAGGTTCACTACAATGGAGATTGCACCGCGGTGAATGGAATAAGGGAAATGGATAATTTTCACAAGGTGGAACACAATAGGCAAGGTAGCTAGATGTGAATCCTATTGCAATGAGGTCCACCGTGGTGAACATCGCGGCTTGACACCAATCGTAATGAGATTCACCATATTGTAAATTGCGATGAACCAAACCCAAAACCTATTCCCAAGACTATAAATAGGACCTAAACCAAGTCTTTTTAAATTTTCATTTGTTTTTCATCTTTTTGAATCCTAGAATGACTCTCCTCTCCTCTCATTTCATTATCTGTCCACACCAAGGTACATTCCTCTATATTAATTCTAAGAATTTTTAAGTGTTTCTAACATCCATATATGAATTCATAATGTGATTCTACTCTCCTATCATAAAGTCTCTAAAGCATCCTGCTCATAGGCTCAAGTGTACAATTTTCAAACACTCTTCATAAAAGTTTGGATTTTTATTCATGTTCTGAGAGAGATTAAAGTATGTAAGGCCATATCTTCGTGCAGGAGAGTTAGGTCAAATTAAGAAAGTTATGAACTTGTTCTTGCTATTTCTCTATTAATACCATATATTCATTATAAATTCCTTATGTACTCTTGAGTTCCTATTGTGTCTTCATGATGAGTTTGCAATTTACCAACTCATTAGGCTTTTAAGCATGAGTTATTGCTTTATTTTCGCTACAAATTAGGAAGGTTTTATTCCCTTTCTCTTTGTTTGTGAAGGTATTAGAATTATAAAAAGAAAACACAATGATTGAACAAAAAGCACTCTGTTGGAACAAAGAACAAGTTTATTGGGAAGAATTTTGAAGTTAAATTGCGAAGCACAGGTTGGCACCTGCAAAACGAAGGTGCAAACACAGTTAGCACTAGAACAAATTTTCCTTGACCTGCAAAGTAGTTGCAAGCCGTGAATGGGCACATGTGAAATGCAGGTGATTCCCAAGTGAGCTAAAACGCTCACAAGGGAAAAATTATCCAGTTGTCGCACAGTTGTACCTGAGAAGTTTCTAAGGGAAAATTTGGAAAGCTATGCTAAGAGAATGTGCATATTTTATCCCCAAATTATACAATATATCAAATCATATCACAACATAGTAGAGAGAAGCAGAGTACATTTTCTTTCTTCTTCTTCTTCAATTTCATTAGGCAATACAGCATTATTGTAGATTTTTGAAAGCTTAATCTACTATTCATTATGATGGTTGTTTATGATTTACCCATGGGTATATTTTCTCTATTTTCATTAATGAGTAACTAAATTTCTAGCTAGGGGTGTGTGCTTGCTGAGTGCTTAAAATTAATTGGGTATTGATAGATTGTTCTTAAATTCAATCTATGAGAATGGATCTATTGTTTTCTCTAAATTTTAATTGAAAAAAATATGTGGTTGCAAACACTAGTCTAATTTATTTATCTTGCTTGAGCTTTAGAAAGAAGAGTGAGATTTGGATGAGGAAATAAAAGGGAGGATTTGGAGTGTGCTAAGCGGGGTTGAGTTATAGATAGTCAAAAGCCATATTCTCACATCATTAAAGGGTTAAGGCTAGATATACCTTGACCTTTCCTCAAGCTTTGTGGTTAATTTTTTATTGTGACCTTGGGGTTTGAGAAAACTCAAAGCAAAAGCATCCTTGTGGTTGAGAAACAAGAGGATGTATTTCTATCCATGCTATCCATTCTAGAAATTGAATTTAAGGCAATTGAATCGATCTCAATCTAGGTTGCACTCATCTATTGCACATCCCTAGTCCTTTCCTATCACTTGCAATAAATCATTTTCTCAAACTCGTTTTATAAATTTGAATTCAATATTGTTTCTCCTTTTTCCCCAATTTTTACTTTACACATCTTAACAATGATATATTCTAGTTTGAGTTATCTTACAACTTTTGGAGTATTGTTCTAAATTTCTTGTGGGATTCAACCCCAACACATGCTAGATATTTTGTTTTTAACAACGACTGCNCTCTTAACCAAGAGAGATGTACTGAGCGTTATTAAAAAAATCGCGCTCTTTTTGGAGAATCCAATTATGATTACCATTATTTGTTTAGTGATTCAAATATATTTTTGCATCTTATATTGATTTTACGTTATTTTTGTGTTGTTGTTGATAGCATAGGAGTGCGAATATGGGCGACGCTACTGATGCTGGTCATGTGGATTGGCTCATGGATAGAGAGGATGATCCTATAATTAATGATATAGCTAGTGCCATTTGCCTACACACACTGTAGGGAATGTGGTTTCTCATGTAACAAGCATCATGTTGCAGTCTTGCAAATGAAGGGCTGTTTGGAGGACAAGCTAGTGAGGATGCTAATCGGCACCTCCGAAACTTCATTGAAATTGTTCAACCGTTCAATATAACAAACTTCAACCAAGATTTGATTCATTGGAGATTATTTCCATTCTCTTTAATGGGAGAGGCCACAGTATGGTTGGAGGAGTTACCTCCTGGTTCTAACACATCATGGAATGAGCTAACTGAAGCATTCCTCGATAGATTCTTCCCACCATCCTGAATGCTCTAATTAAAGGATGAGATCACATATTTTAGGCAGCTTCAAAGAGAGCCTATTCATGAAGTGTGGCTCCAATTTAATAAGAAGGTTTCTATTTTCTCTAATCATGGTCTGCCAGATGGGGTATTGTTCTCTTGATTTTATCAACAAATTAGTGGCTAACAACCTTGCATGTGGTTCAATCATGGACCAAACATTTTGAATGGCTAAGGAACTTCTTGATAGGATGATAAAGACTAATAGAGCTTGATACACTAGAGACGTGAAGGTATCCACAAGTGGTGAATCTTCCAACCAACTAGCAGCCGAGTTAAGAAGGCGAGATGAAGAGCGAGACCAAACATTAGCTAAGATGATGACTCAAGTTGAGTTGATGGAAAAGCACATTTGGGATCCAAAACCAAAGGCGTCAATGTTATTGGGACCTAAGATCACAAACCATATGAGGAGGATGTTCCACAACCAAGATACGATGAGGAGTGTTAGTTCATGGCCGGCCAGATGATGGGTTCTCATCAAGGTTATCAAGGTTCCAACCAAGGCCCTTGGAATCCTCATGATGGGAATCAAGAATGGAGAGATCCAGATAACCAAGGATGGGGTGATAGAGATAACTGGTGGAGAAACCGTTAGCCTAAACCGGATGGGATAGGTACCATAGAAGTGAAAACTCATATATTCCCCCTCTTAAAGGTGATGTGGCACCGATGCAGCCTAGTGTAAGTGATGCAGGTAGTTTCAAGATTAAGAATATGCTTTTGAGAGTATGAAGAGTGTGGAGTCCACCGATAGCGGTGCTAAAGAATTAGAAGGGGAGGTGTCTAACCTTGCCCAAATGGTTATCTCCCTTTAGCTTCAATAAATTATTTGGAAGCCTAAATGAATCACCTATCCAGCCAAATGAACCCAAGGATGAAAGGAATCCTTCCTAGTGACACAATACCAAACTCAGAAAAATATAGCCATTGCATGAATATTGTCACAAGGAGTGGGAAGGTTTTTACTAATGCAGGTGATAAGCCCAAAGTGGTTGTTGGTTCTAAACCAATTGAAGAAGACTTAGTGATGAAGTGCCAAATGCACCTATTTGTGTTGAGGATGAAAAAGTGTCGAGAAGAAAGAGAATGGGACTCCTCCTAAAGATGTGAATGTTGATAAAGAAGGCAAGGAGGCCTCCAATGCAAAAGGCTAAGTTCCTAGAATCCCCCCTTGTCATGACCCGAACATAGGCCTGGATCGAGACACAGGACAAGGAGCCCAGAGAGACTCCAAGTCGACCCATGGTATCAACATACATCTAACTCAATCAATAAAAGCAGAATGTTTAACATAATAAACAAAGCGGAAGTCTAATCATAACATAACATCAGAACCAGAGTTCACATCATACATGAAAAGCTGATTACTACATATAGTCTGAAAGCCTCTAATATATCTTATGGGTTGATGAGACAACACCACCAACTAACTCCACAAGTCTAAAACTGAAAAAAGACATAACAACCATGAATACTGAATGTCCTCGGAGGATGAGGACTCACCAATGTTAACGGGACAGGTCTGAATGGGACAGCACTGACTAAGGATGCTGCTGAGATAGATCCCTCAAATTTGTATCATGAGATGATACAAGATTGAGTATGCAGTCAGTACATGGAATGTACCGAGTATGCAAGGTAAGTAAAACAGATATTTAAAATACATAAAAGTTCATAAGAGTAGGACAACATGATCATAACATAAATATCATAATGCATCATAAGGCTCAAGGTTTTCAAAACATTTGTAAATCATTTATAATAATACTCATGAGAGAAAAGCATTATTAAGCATTACTTGAGAAAAAGTATATAATCATAATCATACATAAATCATTAGAAACAGTGGGAGATTCTTATAACTGACATACCCTATATGAGCACACATGCAGCCCGACTTGTAAACCCCTAGT
Organism: Datura stramonium; assembly: GCA_018107945.1. Lineage (NCBI taxonomy): Eukaryota > Viridiplantae > Streptophyta > Magnoliopsida > Solanales > Solanaceae > Datura > Datura stramonium. The sequence goes on from JACEIK010001136.1 coordinate 195,004, forward strand.
CGGGAGGGCATTCGTACCTTGCCAAGGGTAGAACCATAAAAGAGGTGTGATATTATAACAGAGGGCCTATTTGGGAAAAAGGGGACAGTAACATGGAGGTCCCATCGTGGCTATATTGGCGCGTAGTTTGAGACTCGGGGCATGCCTGGACCTCGGTCTACACGGTGTTAAATACTACTCCCAAAACATATATAATGTTCATATGATAATCACACAAGATTTATAGGCTAGTTAAATAATCAGGATAATCATAAACATGTTTGGAATATGTGAACTAGCCAAGAAAATAAGGCCCGTTAGTCGGCCATAATCATAAATCATAAATTATGAAGTTCGTGAATACTTGTAAAGTATGTATATACTGGATATTCATAAATTCATGATGAGCATCTGAGAGAATTTATATCATAAATCATAAATCATATTGGGTTAATGAACATCAAAATCAAAGTAGAATCATAACTTGATTTATCATGAACATACATAATTGGGCATAGTTTGTTGAAAATTTAAATCCATAAGTTTATAATTGAAATAGTTGTAAAATCTTCCCATGATTCATAGAATATGAATTGATACATGAAGGAGATTAACTCATCGATAGATCATAAGGATTTCATAAGAATTAGGATAAACCCGAGTAGAATTATCAATAGAATTTCATGAATTAGGAAGAAATTGGGCATGGGTGTGAACAAATTCACCCATTCATAACCCTACATACCTGAGAAGAACTGATCCTACAACTCCCTTGACTTCCCAACGAAGAATTGAAGAACTTGAGGAACTAGACTTGATCACCTCTCCAAAAATCTCTAAACTTGCATGCATGAATTAGGAATGCCCTAGAATGAACTTAACCTTCTTAATACTCACTATTCATAGCTTAAAACGACGTAATTTAGGCCTTAGGATCATAGGAATTACGGAAAATCCCTTACTAAATTCGCAGAGAAAAACTAACTGGCTGTCCCAACGAGTGACTGGACGAGTTATTGTCCAAGGCTACAACTCATGGCCACCAACCTTCATTTTCACTGCCACAAACTAAGCTCTGGTTACCATGGGGAACATCACGAGTTGTCACTGCTGAACACGACTCGTGGTCACTACTCATCCTCTACACTTCCATAATATCAAGGGAAGTCACCATGGGCGACACCACGACTCGTGGTCACCACTCGTCCTCTACACTTCCAAAATATCAAGGGAGGTCCCCACGGGAGACACCATGACTCGTGGTGATTCCTAATGATTCATGGTAAGGACCCGTTAAGTGCACTATCCCATGAATCCTCCTCCTTCAGCCATAACTGACCACGGGTGACCTAATTGCTTGTGGGGCAGACCACGACTCGTGGTCATACCATGGTCACCCCAACATGAAAATTTCTTGGCAAGTCAACACTCCTCACCAAGAGTAACTTAATGACTCGTGGTCAACCTGATGGGTCACAAGACTACTCATTTTGTGACCTAGTGTAGAAATTTCTGTTTTCTCCATTTCAACTCCCGGGTTTGATTTTTGGGCTTCCAGGGTATAACATTATCTCCCCCATGGGAACATTCATCCTCGAATGTTGAAAATCATACAGAAAAGCAGGGAAATTCAATCATCATACTCAAATATGGATCATATCAACTAAAATCCGACGGAATGACTAACTCCGATTCAAACTACATGACTGAACAAAATTCATGAATCATACATACGTACTTTTACATAAAAGAAACTAATGTACATGAGATGAACATGAAACTGAATAGATTTTTAGGGCAAAAACTAACATCTCAATCTGGAAATGAGCAAATACAGAATAAATGTGGGTATCTAGCCATCATATCTGCTTCAGCTTCCCACGTAGCTCCCTCAACATGCTGATTTCTTCACAAAACTATAACTGAAGCTACTTCCTTGTTTCTTAGCTTTCAAACATAAAGATCCAGTATCTCCACTGGAACCTCCTCATAGCTAAGGCTGTCTCTCAAACCGACACTATCCACCAGAACAACTAGAGCTGGATCCCCCAAACACTTCTCTAAGAGCGATACATGAACAACGGGATGAGCGGAAGCTAATTCTGAGGTCACTACGGAAGACACCACGACTCATGGTGCTTCCCAATGAGTTGTGGTGAAGACCCATTAAGTGCACTATCCCATGCATCCTCCTCCTTCAGCCATCGCTGACCACGGGTGACCTAACGGCTCGTGGTAACACCCATGGTTACCCTAGCTTGAAAATTTCTAGGAAAGCCAATACTCCTCACCACGAGTCACTTAAGGACTCGTGGTCAACCTGATGGGTCACAGGACTACTCGTTCTGTGACCTGGTGCATAAATTTATGTTTTCTCCATTTCAACTCCCAGGTCTGATCTTAGGGCTTCCGAGGTATAACAATATCTCCCCCTTGGGAACATTCATCCTCGAATGTTGAAAATAATACAGAAAAGTAGGGAAACACAATCATCATACTTAAATACAGATCATATAAACTGAAAACTGATGGAATGACTAACTCCGATGCAAACTACATGACTGAACTGAATTCATGAATCATACATATGTACTTTTACATGAAAGAATTTGACGTACATGATCTGAATATGAAACCGAATAGAGTTTTAGGGAAAAACTGATACCTCAAGCTTTAACTGAGCCGGTAGGGAATAAATGTGGGTATCTAGCCATCATATCTGCTTCGGATTCCCACGCAGCTCCCTCAACATGCTGATTTCTTCACAAAACCTTAACGGAAGCTACTTCCTAATTTCTTAGCTTTCAAACTTGATGATCCAATATTTCCACCAGAACCTCCCCATAGCTAAGGCTGTCTCTCAAACTGACATTGTTCACCAGAACAACTAGAGTTGGATCCCCCAAACACTTCTTTAAGAGCGATACATGAAAAATAGGATGAACGGAATCTAATTTTGGGGGCAACTCCAATTCATATTCTACCTTGCCCATCTATTTCACAATATGGTATGGGAAAACATAACGGGGACTGAGCTTCCCTTTCTCAATGAATTTTATCACTCCCTTCATGGGAGACACCTTCAGATATACCCAATGATCCACTTTGAACTCAAGTTCTCTCCTCCTCAGATCCGCATAGGACGTTTGATGACTTTGAGATGTTTTCAACCTTTCTATATGAGCTGAACTTTCTCCATGGCCTCATGGACTGAATCTGGTCCTATCATTGTAGCTTTACCGACTTCAAACCAACTAATAGGCAATCTACATCTCTCCCATAAAGAGCCTTAAATGGAGCCATCTGAATGTTGGAGTGGTAGCTGTAATTATACACAAACTCAATGAGAGGCAAATGATCATCCCAACTACTCTTGAAGTCAATCAAACATTCTCTTAACATGCCCTCGAGAGTCTGAATTGTCTGCTCCGCTTGACCATCTATTTGTGGCTGAAATGTTGTACTGAGCTTGACCTAAGTGCCAAATCCTTTTTGAAAGGACCTCTAAAAATGGGAGGTAAATTGAGTACCCCTGTCTGAAATGATGGACAAGGGCACTCCATGCAACTGAACTAGATCTTGGATGTATGGTTTGGCATAATCCTCCGCTAAATCAGTGGTTTTGACTGGTAGAAAATGAGTGACTTTGGTCAACTTGTCAATGACCACCCAAATGGAGTCATACTGTCGAGAGTGCAAGGAAACCCTGTGATGAAGTCCATATTAATATCCTCCCACTTCCAAGTAGGGATATTGATGTCTTGAAGCACACCTCCCTGCCTGTGATGCTCAACCTTTACTTGCTGACAACATGGACACTTAACTACAAATTTTGTGATGTCCCTCCTCATTCTATTCTACTAATGGACTCCCTATAGGTCACGGTACATCTTGGTGGCACCTGTATGTATGGGGTATCTGGAACCGTGAGCCTTATGCAATATCCGATTACTCAAATCATCAACGTCCAGGACACACAAGTGACCCTGATATCGAACACACCATCTCCCCCTTTGGAGAAGGCCTCTACCTTTGGATTCTGAATGACTTCTTTCAACTTTACCAAAATAGGGTCCTCGTCTTGTCTAGCTTATACATCAGTCACAAAGGATGATTCTAATCTGTTGTGAATAACAGTACCACCATCCATCGAGTTAACAAGATGAACTCCTATAATTCATTCTAAGAATTTTGAAGTTCCGAACCTCTGAGTTTTCACCTTTTATTTTTAAGATCATGCCAAATATGCAAAATATTCAAATCCACCCGAAACTCATCTGGAATCCCCCGGTCACAACCCAAACACGCAATTCAATCATAAACCCATTCTAGACTGGTTGGAATCCTCAAATTACCAATATAAGGTTTTTTTTTTATCGGAAGTTGACCATGGCCAAACTTAGCTTCCTCAAAGCTCATAAATTCAACCAAAGGTTCAGATCACTCCCGAATCACCTAGAAATCCATGCAAACTACGCAACTAAATCATAAATCACCATCTAGAACCAACAGAGCTTTCAGAATCCAAATTCGAGCTCGATAATCTAAAATGTTGACTTTGGTCAACCCCTCAAACTTCAAACCTTTCAAAAATTGAAAATCTCACCCAATCTTCAATAGGTCATATCGGGAACAGTGTCATCCACCTACAAAAATCATGAATAACAAAATAAAGATATGGAAAGGTTCGACCAAAGAAAATAGATATACAACCAAAAAATGACAACGTGGGTTGTTACACTCATAGGCTTGGCTACTAACCGTACATTTTGAACTTCTACATACCAAACACTTATGGTAGGGATAGGGAGTCACCTTGAACATACCCATTTTAACTATAATCTCCATCATGGGTAACATCCATAGGGTTTAGAGTAAGGGAATCATGAGCATGAATCATTTATGAAATCTAAGGTAGACATATACCTAATATAGCACGATCTTATGAGCCGATAGGGAAATTTTTAGGGATTGTGTTCACAGAGCTGAGCATGCTAGGAGACATGAGTTCACATATGTAACGAGGGTCATGACTTGAAGATGAATGGGTAATATTGGGATCGTTGGCTGACGGGGTTACCTATCATCTTAGGGTTCTGAACATAAGCATGAGTTGAGCGTAGCATCGAGCAAAACATAAGGAAATATCTAAAGGGGAATGGATAGACTACCCCTAGATACTATTTATAGAACTTCCTTACTAGAAAGTTCAAGACCTGACTTGGCCCTTCACTTACCGTTTCCCTACCTTCCACGAAATAAATCTCATATTAAAATATACAAAGGGATCTTGTACCTCGTACATTAGTTCTAGGAACTAGCAATCATGGTAGGTTCGATAGGAAGACTTGCAACATACCTGAGACAACATCTGAGGCGTACTGCCACTTTCTCTTGGTAACCATGCTATTGAAATGGGCGATTTGCTGGAGCTGCTAATCCGGTGATTGGCGCATCGGCTCTACCCTTACCCTTCTTTGCTGATGGGCAATTCCTGTGCATGTTTCCGGCCTCCACATATCTGTAACAAATGTATGATCCTTCCAAACACCATTCGACGTGTGATTTACCACATTTCAAGCATGCTGACTGGCTAGATAGGGCTGCTTAAGGGGTGGTCGGGGCACAACCTCTCTAGCCATCTTGCTTGGCTGTAGGGAAATCCCTATGTTTATGTCCAGAATTTCCACAATAGAAGCATACGTCTGAACCCACCATGCACTTTCCTTGGTGGTTCTTCCCACAGTGCCCCCAAAGTGGGTAAGTAATCACCTTCACCTGGGGCTTGTATCCCCGAACTTGAGCTAAAGACCTCTAACAGGGTTGAGAGTGACTCCCACTACTCAACCCTTGCTGGGAACTCTCCAAGTCTTCAGTCCGGGGCCTTTTGTTCCTATCTTCTCCCCTCTTGGACTCTCCATCCATACTTGAACCACCAAACTTAGACGAGCTCCTACTCGTGAAGTCCTAAACCCTTAGTAGCTGTTGTCTTCCCGATAGAGTTCACTGATGCGATAGTTGTCTGGTTAGGCTGGGTGATCATTACCCCTATCAACTCGGAATGCAGCCTTGAGTTCTTCATCCGTAACTTTCCCGAATATTGGATCCATTAAGGTTTGTTTACTCCCATTGTTGTTCTGAGAAGACATGTTTCTGCACACACGTATAGCACGAGATAGAGGAACGGAAAGATCGAACTCATATCATGAAATCGAGTCATTAAAGAAGGTAACATTTTCTAAACATCTCATAGCCTCATATTCATAAGTGTGGCGCGCTTCACACCCATGAAAATGACTCTACTTAGCACGGCTTTTAGACACCCTAAGACACTTGATAACCGATTGCTCTGATACCAATTTGTCACGAGTCCAACATAGGCCTGGATCGAGACACGGGACAAGGAGCCCCGAGAGACTCCAAGTCAACCCATGGCATGAATATACATATAGCTCAATCAATAAAACCAAAAGGTCTAATCATAACACAACATCAAAATAGGAATTCACATCATACATGACAAGCTGATTACTTCGTACAATTTGAAATCCTCTAACATATCTGATGGGTTGATGGGACAACAGGCCCAACTAACCTGACAAGTCTAAAACTGAAGAAAGACATGACAACCACGAATACTAAATCCTCAAAGGATGAGGACTCACTGATGCTAGTGGGACAGGTCTGAATGGGAAAGTCTAACTAAGGATGTTGCTGAGAAAGATCCCTTGGACCTATATCATGAGACAATACAACACAGAGTATGCAATCAGTACATGTAATGTACGGAGTATGCAAGGTAAGTAAAATAGACATTCAAAATACATAAAAGTTCATAAGAGTAGGACAGGATGATCATAACATAAATATCATAATGCATCATAAGGATCAAGGTTTTCAAAACATTTGTAAATCATTTATAATCATACTCACGAGAGAAAAGATTTATTAAACATGACTTGATCCAAAGTATATAATCATAATCATACATAAATTATGAGGAATAGTGGGAGATTCTAATAACCAAAATACCCCATATGAGCACACATTGAGCCTGACCTATAAACCCCTTGTTGGGAGGGCGTTCGTACTTTGCCAAGGGTAGAACCATGAAATATGTGTGATATCACAGCACAGAGCCCATTGGGAAAAAGGGGACAGTAACATGGAGGTCCCATCGCAGCTACGTTGGCGTGTAGTTCTGAGACTCGGTGCATGGTTCGACCCCAGGTCTACTCAGTGTTAAATACTACTCCGAAAACATATATAGTGCTCATAGTATAATATACATGAGATTCATAGGCTAGTTAAAAATTCAAGATAATCGTAAGCATTCTTGGAATATGTGAACTAGCCATGAAAGTAAGGCTCGTGAGTCGGCCATAATCATAAATCCTAAATAATGAAGTTCCCGCATACTTTAAAACATGTATATATTGGATATTCCTAAATTCATGATAAGCATTTGAGAGAAATTATATCATAAATCATAATGGATTAATGAACATCAAAATCAAAGTAGAATCATAGCTTGATTTATCATGAACATACATAATTGGGCATAGTTTATACAAAATTTAAATCCATAAGTTTATAATTGAAATAATTGTAAAATCTACCCATGATTCATAGAATATGCATGGATACATGAAGGATATTAACCCATAGATAGATCATAAGTATTTCATATAAATTGGGATAAAACCCCATAGAATTATCAATAGAATTTCATGAATTAGGAAGAAATTGGGCATGGGTGTGAATAAATTCATCCATTCATAACCCTACATACCTGACAAAAACTGATTCTACATATCCCTTGGTTGCCCAATGAAGAATTGATGAAGAACTTGAGGAACTAGACTTAATCACCTCTCCAAAATCCTCTAAACTTGCATGCATGAATTAGGAATGGACTAGAATGAACTTAATCTTTTTAATACTCACTATTCATATCTTAAAACGATGTAGCTTAGGCCTTAGGATCACAGAAATTATGGGATAGCTTCTCATTTGTTATGGCTCGGTCCTTTTATGGCGGATATTGGTGCGCAGACCCCTTTCTTCTATATTTTTCGAGAAAGAGAATTGATATATGACCTCTTCGAAGCTGCCATTGGTATGCGAATGATGCATAATTATTTTTGTATCGGAGGAGTGGCTACCGATCTACCACTGGTTTCCAGTCCCAACGAGGGACTGGACGAATGGTAGTCCAAGGCCACGACTCATGGCCACCAACTGTCAAGTTCACTACCATAAACTAATATCTGGTTACCACGGGGAACATCACGAGTTGTCACTGGTGACCATGACTCATGGTCACCACTCGTCCTCTACACTACCACAATATAAAGGGAAGTCACCATGGGCGACACTATGACTCGTGGTGCTTCCCAACGAGTCATGGTGAGGACCCATTAAATGCACTATCCCATGCATCCTCCTGCTTCAGCCATCCTTGACCACGGGTGACCTAACGGCTCGGGGGGCTGACCACGACTCGTGGTCACACCCGTGGTAACCCTAACTTGAAATCCTATTTTCTCCATTTCAACTCCAGGTTTGATTTTAAGGCTTTCGGGATGTAACACAGCTCCTTACCTTCATTGGTTAACCAAAAATAAAGAGGACGACTAGTTTAAAAGTTTATTAATATGTTTAGCAAGTTGTCCATTAACCTACCACTAGTAGATGCGTTGCTCCAAATGCGGAGATATGCTAAATTCATGAAGGAGCTTTTGTAGAAGAAAAGAGTTATGGATGCGGCACATTGGAGGTGTCGCATCATAATAGTGCAGTAATGGCAAGAAACCTTGCTCCGAAAAGGAATGATCGGGGAACATTCACTATTCCTTGCACCATTGGGGTGTATGTCTTCAAAAAAACTCTCTACCAACCTAGGGGCGAGTAATAACACTAAAATGTAAGACTTTCTGACAAAGTATGAAGCAGTTGTTGTCAATAAACAACCCAACTAAGAGGTTGGGGTTGAACCCACAGGGAATAGGGTAAGATCTACACTAATGCCGGTAATTGAAATTATTGGTGAGTTATCTCCAAATTAGGGAGTTTAAAGAAAACAATACTAAAACAAAGATTATAGTTGTGATTTGAATCAAGAATTGCAAAAAACTAGGGTAAGTATTCCCTATGAATTCATAACTACTTCGGGTATACACACGTGATTAATCCCAATGCTTACTTGCAGAACTGATAATTAGAGTTCATCCAAACAATTGGTTTGTCCCTATTGGATGACTAAACTCAATCACCTGGTCAGGTATCATGAGCGATTTCAAACTAACCATTATCAATATGTTCTTAACTATCCTGCGACAAAAACTTAAGTTAAGACAATAATCGTAAAGACCAAGACTTTGTTGTAATTCTCTTTTCCTAATTTCTACTTCTCTAGGTTCAAGAAAGTAAAAAATTCTTGCAAGTTGTAATGTTGTACACCGTTAAGAAACGTTTAAACATGAAGAGAATAAAATACAATATTTTTGCATTGGTTTGAATCACTTTGTTTAACCCTAGTTTGTTACTCCACCATGGTTCCCACAACCCCTAGTTGTAGAGGATTTAGCCTCTCATACTTGTAAGATTATCATTTTCTTTCATAGACAAACACATAATTAAATACTTACAACAACAATTCGAATGAAATCAGATTTGATTATGAAAGAACAATCTCAAGAACAATGTAGGAAATCAAGAATTTGATCCCAAGAATTACTCCTCAAAACATAATAAAGTTTCACAAAAATAATTATTCACGCGTCTACTAAAAAAATTCTATCCTTCTCTAACTAAAATAAAACGTAAATACTATTTATACAAACATTAGAAACCTTTTCCTAAACTAACAGGGAGTTTTCCATATCTGGTGTCGACTGTGTCACGACTAGACCTATGACCCGTAGCAGCATTATACGGGTCGTACTTGCTTTCCGTAAGTCCTTGGCTGTTGTAGATTTTGCTTAATGTTGGCAAGCTGGTACAACTCGTACCTTCATCTTACTAGTCATACATTTCTTATGTGGATTGGCCTTGAAAACTCTAATATCTTCTGATATTCTTCACGAGTGTTATTGTACGACTTGTACCTTGTTCCTATGCCTCGTATTGTCCGTAGTGTCTGCAGTTCTTCCAAGTACTGAAAAATCCTATGAAGTTCACCACGGCTCCTAGTACGGTTCGTACATTGATTCCACGGTTCGTGAGTCCATACATACCAAGAGTCTTCCTTTGTGCAATTTCTTCTGAATAATTCCATGACTCCAGTTACGACTCGTACCATCTTGGTGCGGCTCGTACTGAGAGTCATATGTTTCCTTCTTCTCACTTCAGCCTTTTGACTTTAATCACGGTTCTCAGTACGGCTCATACAACCAAGGTACGACTCATACTGAGACTGGTACTTTGACTGATTTTCTGCATTTTAAGGCTTCTTTTGCACATCTTTGCTCCAACACTTATTTTCCCTGAAATCAAAGTAAAAGTGCTTCATATCCATATAAATATACCTAAGTCCATTCTATTTTCTTAGTTTTAAGCATCGAAAATATTGTAAACTCACAGTACATCAACACCCTCAACTTAAGACTTTTGCATGTCCTCAGGAAGAGAAAAATAAAAACTAAACACAAAGCTTTACTAGAAAATAAACCTAGGATCTACAGCCAACATCAAACAAAATTTGCACTATTAACTCAAAAAGCTTTTGACCCTTTTCTGTGAACCAAATTAGCACATGCATTACAAGCAACCACAAAACATAATAAACAGGAGTCAAGATATGTCATCTAGCTATTAACAGGTAGTCAGGCCATCCCCAATACTTTTTACATAGGCCACTGGTAGAGTTAAATACAAACCATGTACACTCACAGCAAATGAAGTCCTCCACTAACAAATATAGTAAAATGTATAACATGGGATTGAACAAGTGAGACTCTCATTCTCACAAAGAAGTTCCAAATACTATATATCGGATACAATAGGCTTGCCCTTATTTTCTCTACTTTTATTTGGTCAGATGGCCAGGTTAGGATCACTATAGGACTTGCTTTGGCTTGTATTGTAGACTTTTGGGCTAGGTATGGTAGATATAAAATCTTTTGAGTGACTAAACTCCTCCTTGGCACTACATACATGTGGTTCTATTTTTTTCACTTTTTTCACCCTTTTTTTCTTCTTTCATTTTTTCCTCCCTTTTCACCCTTTTTTATACACTTGTTTGAGTATGGTGTGTTTCTTCAAACTTTTATGCATCTTTCTCTTTTTATATTTTATTTTTTAATTTTATTTCTTTTTCTTTTGTCACACCACACCTTATTTTCACCTTTTTTTTTCTTTTCTCTTCCTTTTTCACCTTCCCAGTCCTTATGCACCCCTACTCTAGCCACCCTCAACTTAGGCATTTTGCCTATGTTGAGGTTCACGTTGTCCTAGGAGGGACCAGGGCCAAAATAGGTTCATTATAAAAAAATTGGGTACGGTTAATTAGTTAATCAAAGAAAATTGGTCTATTTAAGGCTCAAAAATTTGGATCAAGGGAATCATATGATTTAGGTAGGATTATTTAAGATAAAAATGGGCTAAACAAGAACGACCTACTATCCTTTCCCAACCAACCATCCTAAAACTATGCAAAGACCAACCGGGTAAGTTCTAGATCCTCTACACAGTATTGAACTAAGTATCAGACCTCACTCACTCATGGTACATGATTTGCATTCACTCTACCAGTCTGGTTTATTCATGGATTAACAAACACTACACATTCTAATATACTAAATGACATAAAAAGATCCACAGAAATCATGCATGCAATCATAAGTACACAGCTAATTCATCAAAAAATTTTAAATAGGGTCAATTTTTTAAAACATCAAAACTACTGCACTTTATTGGCTGGTTACTCCTAAGCTACTTCCTAATTAAATAAAAATCACAAAAAATTAAAATCCTAAACATGATACTAGATAGCATGCTCGAGGGAAAATAAACATGGAAAGAAAAACTGTCGGACAAATCAAACACCCAAAAATACAAATACACCCTCTCGCCCTTTTAAAAATTGTGCTTCATCCCCAAAGCATAGAATGTAAGAACTGAGGGAAAGGAACATACCTGCGGTGCTCTAAGTGCTCCTCTCATCCTGCGGAGGAGGTGCCTCCATTGCAATCGTGGGGTTGGTGGTGGCCAGCGCACTCACTGGTGGATCAACAAGTGGAGTAGCTACACCCTTATTAGTCTCGACCATATCTACGGCCTCTGGAATGGTCGGGGCTGAATATGGCTCACTCGGAGGGTCCCTGCCACTAGTAAGCTCTGTCTGAGACATGGTGGAGCTACCTACTCCTCTAGCTCATTCCTACAGCTTTGACAAGTGTGCTTCATGAGTCTGCAGGCTCCCTACTCATGCCTGCTTGCATTCTTTTTTCTCTCTCTTCTTCCTTTTTCTCGGGGTCTCTTCTCCAACATCCTCGGAGACCCTCTTTTTCCCTTTTTCTTTCCTTGCTGCTATGGGCTCCCAGTAGGCCACTAGATAAAGCTCCTCATCTAAATCAGCATCGAGGTCAAAAAGATTGGGGGCTTCTATGACTGCTGGCTATCGTGATGACAGCTAGGCCACTTGGCTCCGAAGAGCCCCCAACTCCTCACGGAGGTTGCCCGTCTCAATCTTCCCGGCCATACATGTATTTAACCTACTTTAAAATCCATCTAATCTAGCATGTAACTCCTATGCAGTTATCTCAACGGTCTTCAGTCAGGGCTTAACATTCTCCATCATTGATTGGATCTTTCTTTCAGCCATGGTCAGTCTCTTGGCCAGCTTTTATAGAAATTCTTGGGGCGCTAGGATGTATCCGGCTTGGTTCTAACTCAAGAGGCTAGTATGTGTTGCAGTAGAAATGCTGGGAGCTGCATTTGAATAACCAAAATCTATAGTCAGTGTCTCTACCTACTCCTGTGAGGTGGGGGAATTCACCTGTGCGCCCCCAACTGGCCGAGTCACTGGAACTGAAGTGGAAAGTAAGGCCCGACTTACCGGGTTCATTTCATCCCAGATAAGGCCAATGTTAGCTATCCGTTGTCCTCCAATCAGGTGCTCCTTACCCTAATGCATTGTGATGTCTTCCTTCATGCATAATCTGAAGATGAGACTCAGGAATGGGATAGTAGTGTTAAATCCTATAGCTCGATCTCGCATCTCCTCTGTGATGACCCTCGAAATGTTGATGTATCTGGACATGATACAGGCCATCAAAGTTGCTCTATCTGCACTAAGAGTATTGTCATTAACCGTCGGTGCCAACCGGTGGTGCACTAATGTCCAACTGGACTTTGTGATGAAATTTAGGAAATTCTTTGTAACCTTCTTTCTACAAGTCCCGCTATGCCTCTTCTTTGTCCTTGGCAATAACGTCGGACAATCATTGTATCTGCCTCCTCCTTTCATTATATCCTAGCTGCTTTATTTGTTTCAATGCCTCCACCCCTTCATATTCTGGTGTAGCATATGGAGGTATGAATTGGGGCCCATATAATATCCGAGCAATAGTACACTGGACCATAGCTGACAACATCAGGATCCCTCCAGCCATATGCACTAACAAAATCTAGGTCGAGCCAAATTGCACACCAAGTATAGAGCATCAGCGACGCCTGAACCCACCAATGTAAGAAGTAGTGAAAAAGGAGATTATCAAGTTGCTAGATGTTGGTGTAGTGTACCACCATTATGGATAGTAAGTGGGTAAATCCGGTACAGTATGTGCCAAAGAAAGGTGGGATCACTGATAAGGGGCATATTTATATGCCAAATCGATACTCAAACGTATAACTTTAGTCTTGTTTGTCTAATAAATTGTGTACATTCTCATGTAAATTGTATG
>JACEIK010001136.1:244532-259979 GCA_018107945.1 Datura stramonium
TAACTTTTATTCTGAATACAACATAATAACATAAAACATGCTTGTTGGATTCATACTGGACTCAATACTCGACTTCTGAATTCTTTCTTCTATAGTTCACTTTATTTGCTATACTAGGATTACTAACTTGCCGAAGGAACATGCTTTACATACCTTTGTTTCTGATTTCCTGACTAACTGGCGTAGCTCGGTCAGTATTTCCACTATTTCTCCCAACTGCATACATATATATATCAATTAGAACTAGGCACATTAATATTCTGAAAGAAAATATCACTTTCAATATATATATGACCCAAACTTTGTCTTATCAAAAAATGGTCGAAAATTCTCTATTTCTTGAAAGTCCAGAAGGGAGAAATACTCACTTTAGGGCTAGGAGTATGTTGACACTAATTTGGAGCAATTCTACTTACCTTAGCTCGGTATCACGATGATTCGCCGACCGAATTTCACAAAACTAAATCCGTAGGAATGCTCCTTGCTGCTTAATACCTCGGTATCTGGAGTTAATTTGAGTTTGGACCGTGTTTGACGGTGTAATCGGGCATTTTTAATTGAAATCTTTCGTTCCTCTCTATTCCTCTACTATTTCCTGGTCGCTCTCTTGAAATTTTTGATAATTATCCTTAAAAAACCGAAGTGAGGGGTTTACATACTTGGGCCTGGACAGGGCCTCCGTGACACGACACCATCGCGGAGGCCCTCCCTCCGTGGCACGCTGCCATCGCGGAGGGGCTCTGCCTCGGCTCCTCCCGTGATGGTTCGACGTGTCACTTATCCGGTCTTTCCCCGGGCCTTTTCCTAGCATGTATGGCATTATAAACTCTTAACCTAGATGCGAATAGGCCATCTACATGTCAAGAATTTACGGGGTGTAATAATACAGACCTGGGATGCCCCAGAAGACTCTACAGCTTATGACTTTCATGAGGCCCCATAGGCCCCTGACCTCAATGATCCCACTCCCAAAATATCGGAACATGTTTTGGGGGAGGTGCCACTTCAGGGGTCTTCAACACCACCTTCCTCCTCTAGGCTGAGTGGGCTACAAAGATATGACCCATTATCTCGTTAAGTTTGCTAGGGATCTGCCAACCCTCATCCAGAAATCGATGAAGACCACAATGAAAGATTGAGGGTGCAGTTTCTTCCCTCAAGGCTGATGTGAGAAAGTTGAAGGGCAGGACCCTTGCTCTCCGATCCTAGTGTAAGCTTCTTAAATGATGCCATGATTGCCCCATACACAGCCTAAGGTCCTATTGATGGCTTTATTGTATACTTAAGGGAGGAAGATGAGGTTGAGCATGGAGCTGATAATGATGAGGCTGAGGCAGCTGATGAGAGGGAGAGGAGTAGCTAGTTTAGGGAGTTCTTACCCCCTCCTTGTTCTTCATTTGTATATTGGGGACAATGTGTAATTTTTAGTTGGGGGTGGAAAGTGGTCTTTTTCTATTGGTCATTTTGTTTTTCATTTTTATTATCGACTTTTGTGCCCTTGTCGTGCTTGGATGTTTATGTTTTTATGTATTTTTCATGATTGCTTAGATAAATGAATGCCTTCATTAGGCTTGTTTTGATTAAATGAAAATTTTTGGGCTGATTTCCTTGATTTGATAATGTAAGTTGCCATTTACGGGTTGATTTTACATTCTAATTAATTCTTGACTCGTCCTTTACAATCGCGTTTGTAGATAGTAGATAGCAATAAACATTAAGGGTTTTCTTTGTACCACGGTTCTTTCCCAAGGAGAAATTTTTGTTTTTCTTTTTTGTGTGTCGAACCAAGTGTTATACCCCGAAAGCCCAAAGATCAGACTCGGGAGTTGAAATGGAGAAAATAAGATTTTCTGCACCAAGTCACATAATGAGTCATCTTTTGACTCGTGGGGTAGACCACGAGTCGTGGTTAGGTGCACGACTTAAGTTGGAATTTTTGAATTTGGAGTCCCACGGACGTGACCATGAGTTGTGGTCAGCACCCATGACTCATTGATTCAGTCGTGGTCAAGAGTTATTGAAAAGTGAAGGTTGAGTGGTGGTGTTCCCAATGAAAGGACAAAATGAATCATGGTCAGATGCCACGATCCGTTAGGTTGGTCGTGGTCAACAGTTGATTAAAGACTTGAGGACTTGGCAGTGGAGGTAACAAGTGGTGACCACGAGTCATGGTCACCAATGACGATCCATTAGGTCCCTCATGGGGACCCTTTGAGGAAAAGTGGCAATGCACTTCATGACAACAAACGACAACCCATTCCCCTTGGTAACGACTCGTCCAGTCCCTTGTGGAGACAAGTAGTCAGTTATTTTTTGTGAATTTAGTAAGGGTTTATCCATAATTTCTATGATCCTAAGGCCTAAACTACGTCATTTTAAGCTATGAATAATGAGTTCTAAGAGAGGAAAGTTCATTCTATGCTATTCCTATTCATGCACGCAAGAGTATGGGTCTAGAGAGGTGATCAAGCTCAATTTCCTTCAAGTTTTCTCAATTCATCCTTGGACAATCAGAGAAATTATAGAATTAGATTCTCTTAGGTATGTAAGGTTATGAATGGGTGAATTTGTTCACACCCATTCCCAATCCCTCTCTAATTCATGAAAATCTATATGTTGATCCAATGGGGTTTTAACCCAATACATGAATTTGCTAAGTTTCTACCATGGATATGATCTAGTATGTTTCTATTATTGAATTATGATTCATGGGAAAGTTTTACATTGTTTTCAATTATAATAATGTTTTCAAGATTTATAAATTATAGTGCCCATCCATAAGAAATTCATGAAAGTTGAGATTTATGATGTATGTTCAAGTATGTTGAGATATTTATGATGAAAAGAATGTTTTCCAGATACCCACATTTATGATCATGTTTTCAAGTGAATCAAGTATTTTCAAGCATGTTTACATATTGGGCAAGCCCATATTTTCAAGTGTGATTTTTGATTTCAAGTTAATTAGCTTACCACATGGTTTTGGAGTCAAGACTCCCAATTATGTTCAACTTGTGGTATGGTTTGAGCCAAGGTTTCTCATGTATGATTCAGATTTATATGTATACATGATTATTCAACTTCATCAATAGACGATGGTCGGCTTCATTGAAAAACGTTGGAGAGAATATGCATGTTTTTGGGAGTTGTATCTAGCACCAAGTCGGCTAAGGTTCAGTCAACCTATGCCTCAGAACTACGCACCAACGTAGGTATGATCAGATTGTTTTAGGACCTCCTATGTGAGTTTTCCCCTACCCTAAGAGGCATTGATCTTGATATCGATATCATGGTAGCGTCCTTAGCCCTGTCAACGTTTTCGACGGCTCTGCCCACTTGAGTGTGATAGTTTGGACCACGTAAGCTATATCATGGTAATGTCGGTTATAAGACAAGTCTCGCATTGTTCCTCATGATTTTAGTTATGCATGTTTATTATTCATGATGTATATATATGTTCTAAAGCAGCTTTGACCCAATGTTCAGTTTTAATTATGATTATCAGATTTCAGCTTTGGGTCATTTGATTCAGTCATGATGTTCAATTATGTTCATATCATTATTTCTGAAAATAGAAAGCAAGCACTACTCTCATATTCTTGTCTTGATTATGTTTTATATTATGCATGTTTTAAATGATTTTACTTATTTAAGCAGTTTTACTTACCTTGCATACTCGGTACATTTCACGTACTGATAGCATACTCTATGTCGTATTATTTTATGATACAGGCTTCGATCTTCAAAATCAGCCCCGTCATTAGCCAGCTTCTAGAGTTAGCATCCAGTCTCTATTGGTGAATCCTCATCTGTCGAGGGACCCTCTTCCATTCAGTTATGTTTACGTATTTCAGTTTCAGACTTAGAGAGTTAGTTAGGGTCTTGTCCCATCAGCTCATCAGAATTAGAGGCTTTTCAGACAATAGATTGTATTTAGCTTCAATCTTGTGTTGTATATTCAGATTGTTATGTTATGTTTGAATTTTCACTATGTTTATTATGTTAAATCTTCCACTTTACTTGATTGAGTTTGATGTATGTTCATGCCATGGGTCGACTTGGAGTATCTCGGGACTCCTTGTCCCGTGTCTCGATTCGGGCCCATGTTTGGGTAGTGAAAAGCTTGGTATCAAAGCAATAGGTTTTGAAGTGTCCTAGAGTGTCTGAAATCCCCGTTAAGTAAAATATTTTTCATGGGTGTGAAGCGTGTCACACTTATGATGAAGAGGCTACAAGACATTTAGGAAATGTTCCCTTCTTTCATGATCAAAGTCGTGCGGTGAAATGTCTCTCTATCCTTCTAACTCTTGCTATTCACGACTGCAGAATCATACCTCCCGGTAGAGTTAATGGTAGAAGGAATAGAAATGGAAATGGCCACGAGGATGGCAATGGAGACGGGCACCAACAAGCCTCACCAGCCCATGAGCACCATGCACCAGAGCCGCTTGCCCACACTGAATTTAGGGCATCCATTCAGATGCTAGCGCAGGCCTTGACCACCCAGGTCAACCAGCAGGCAGTGGAGTATGTCCTGCAGAACGGGAATGTTGTGGAAGCACGAGTAAGAGATTTTCTAAGGATGTACCCACTAGAGTTTCTCGTGTCAAAGGTGGACGAGGATACGTATGAGTTCAATGACGAGATTTTGATGATCACCCAGGTCATGGGGATGAATGGAGAAGAGTGTGTTGATTTGTCCTCATACCAATTCAAGAGGGTTGCACATATTTGGTTTAAACAGTTGAAGGACAGTAGGGCAGTCGGAGCATGCCCTATCAGTTGGGATGAGTTTCACGTTGCTTTTGCAGATCGGCTCTTCTGTCGTGAGATGAGGGAGCTGAAGGCGGTCGAGTTCGTGAATTTATAATAGGGAAAGATGAAAGTGTAGGAATATTCCCTACAGTTCACTCTCCTATCAAAGTATGCCCCAGAGTTAGTGGTTGATTAGAGGGCGCGAGTGAGCATGTTTGTTCATTGGGTGGCAGACTATCTAGACAAGGATTGCAGAACCGCAATGCTGCATCAGGATATGGATTTCCCTCGGATAGTTTTGTACGCCCAGCAAATAGACGCAGTGCATCTAAGGGAGAGAGAGGACAAGAGGGATAGGACCGACAACTATAGGTTCTCTCAGTCGAGGCCAGGTGGTGGGCACCGATACCAAACCCAACAGAGATCTTCAACCCTAGAATCTTCAGCGATGAGTGTGCCATCCAGACCTAGGCTTGACTAGAGAGGACGAGCATCAGGATCTAGGGGTCAGAGAAGAAAGCCCATGAATTCTAGTATCCCAGTTTGCGGCAGGTGTTGTCGAGGGCACACGGGTTAGTGTTTGGCAGGTACAGGTGCTTGCTTATAGTGTGGGGAGCTTTGACATATGATCATAGATTGCCCGGCAGCTAGACACGGCAATGATAGGGGCCAAGGCCATCTTCCAGTTCAGCAGCTCCACCAGCCCGCCCATCTCATCAGGGCGCATCTACTAGCACAGGTGGCAGTCAGAGCCAGAAAAGATTCTATGCCTTAGCATCTCACCTGGAGCAGGAGGTCTCCCCGAACGTAGTCACTGGTATGTTACAAGTTTTCCATCTTGACGTGTATGCTTTGTTAGATCTAGGGGCTACCTTGTCTTTTGTGACACCTTATGTGGCTAGTAGTTTCAGAGTCAGTCCCGAAATCTTGACAGAACCCTTCTTAGTGTCTACTCCAGTAGGTGATTTAGTTGTAGCTAGACGGGTGTATAGAAGTTTCCAGCTCATAGTCCTTCAGAATGTCACTTCAGCAGATCTAGTAGAGTTACCCATGACCATTTTGATGTTATCCTCGGCATGGATTGGCTATTTACATGATATGCCTCAGTTAATTATAGAACCCGGGCAGTAGAGTTAAGATTTTCGGGTGAGCCAATCATAGAATGGAAGGGTAGTTCAGTTGTGCCTATAGGTCATTTCATTTCTTACCTTAAGGCCAAAATGATGATCTTCAAAGGTTGTGTATACCATCTAGTGAGGGTTAGGAATGCTACGTCCGAGACCCTAACTATCCAATCAGTCCCAGTAGTATGTGAGTATCTAGAAGTCTTCCTAGATGATCTACCAAGAATCCCTCCCGAGTAGGAGATTGATTTTGGTATTGATCTTCTTCCCGATACGCAGCCTATATCTATTCCTCCTTATAGAATGGCTCCAGCAAAGTTAGAGGAGTTGAAGGAGCAGTTGAAAGACCTTTTAGATAAGGGATTCATCAAACCGAGAAAATCCCCATGGGGTGCACCAATTCTCTTTATCCGAAAGAAAGATGGTTCTCTTCATATGTGTTATACCCCGTAAATGTTAACGATTAGTAAGCGTACATGTGGATTGGTTACGAGTAAGAAGAACTTGACACGTGTTGTAAAAGCCTCGAAAGCAGGGTCGGACGGGACTAGTGCACACAGGGCCAGCACGATGCGCCAGCCAGCAGTGCACTGGCCAGCGCGGGGTGCCAGGCCTGCTGGCGCTTTGAGAGGTGTGGGGCTCCAGACCTGCTACCTCAATGAGAGGTGCGGGGCGCCAAGCCTACTGCCTTAATGGGAGGCATGGCACGCTAGGGTGGCAACCTCAATGGGAGGCGCGAGGCATACCCCTGCCACCGCCCAAGAATGTGTATAAAGGCCTCTTCACAATTTAACTCATTTCCCAATTTAACTCACTACCAGAAAAGAGGAAACACGAAGGATTCAAGTAATTTTCGTCCGTTTACACTGCCAAACACCATCAAAATTCAAATTAACTTTGGGTATCAAATTTTAAGCCCGCGGGGAACATTTCTACGGAGTTATTTTCGTGAAATTTGCTCGGGGAATCATAACCCCACAGAGCAAAAGTTGTCATAATTGCTCCAAACTAATTTCTATACAATCGTAGGCTTCAAGTAAGCATTTCTCCCTTTAAACTCTTGGGAAATAATACATTTTCGGTCGTGTTTTGTTAAGTTGAAGTATAGTCAATATTGGTATTAAAAGTTATCGCTTTACGCTAAATTTGGTATTGAAATTCAACTCTTTCTCCTAGTATAATGGTTAAAACTTAACAGAGCTGGCGTATATAAGTCAAAACTCATCGGTTATTCAGGAAACGACAATCGAGGTATGTAAGGATTAACCCTCGGCATGTATACTCGTCATACAGTGTTACGACTTATGTTCTAGAACAGAAATGATGATTTCATATATTGTAGATAGCTGCTACCATTAGATTGTGATCAGACATATTGTAATTAGTTGTTGCTGGTATATAGAGATTAGACATGTAGTGATTAGTTGCTATCCATAGATTACGGTTACATAAGTTCTTGTTAGCTGCTAGAAAACGTATATGTATTTTATTAGAATTCTATGTTTGTTTCTAGGCCTAGATCTTAGGAGTTTGCGAGAGTTATCGAGCCTGAGCTAGTAAGTTGAGTAGCATGGGCGCAACTAGGTGGTTTAACTACCAGTTTGGCATTTGTATTGTTAGGAAAGCACGCCTAAAGGCCATTGGCATATCCCTACACCCCAGGGCCAGAAATTTAGATAGGAAGGCCATGTTTTAGAGTCAGCAACCTAAGGTTGTCTAGTAAGCCGAGTGACAGCCTATCACCTATTAGTTATTACAAGTGATTGTCAGTCTTAGTGGGCTTAGCAGTTATCATATAAGTCGTCCAGGAAGCCACCCAGTCGTCCAGGTCAAATAGACCCATGGGTACCCTAAGGAAGGGGACCTTATCAGTAGTTAGAGGCCGGGCCAGAACCCCAACCGGTTCCTATCACCCATAGGTTGCTAGGAATGGTTAGGTATATATAAAGTTGTCTATAAGGTTAAGAATCGCCTAGAAAAGTAATATAAGATCCGTTTGGACCAAGATGAGGCCTAAGGCACTAGTAAGTACCATGTTAGTATAGTACTGCTCACAAGCTAAGGATGTCAGTATGCTTCCCATGGAGGATTAGGGGTTGATCGCTCAAAAGCATGTTCGGCCAGTATCAGCCCTACAGTTGTCCTAAGTAGAGGGACTGAGTAGTTAGTCATTCGCGACCCCGCAGTTATTATGAGCTATAGATGTCCGGGCAGGACATATAGAGAGTTTTGTTGAACCACTCTAGATATCACCCTATTCAGTCCATACTATTAGAGATCATGATCACTATCAGGATCCTCTAATTAGATACAGGTGCACGGCGTTATTGCTAGTAACTTTACAGACTATCTTGGGGGCAAGCAGCGATGGCGTTAGGCGCAGAAGGCTAGTTACACCTTTTGAGTGGCTAGATTAAGATGTTAGTACAACACCTTGATTGGGGTTTCCCTCACTTAGGAGCCATTAATGACCACCCCAGGGTTACTAGTTATGTCGACGCTTGCGAGGGGTTAGATGACATCGCTTCGAGGAGCGGTATGCCATTTGTAAGGGAAGAAGATGAGGTTCGAGGTCCTCATACAGTCTATTCCATGGCTAGTCTACTCTTATGTCATATTGGAACACCCCGTCGAGTTCGGTACCTGGGGTACAGACAGCAGGAGTCCACCGGACTCAGACACAGCTACAGTTTAGGGGCCAAACGAGCTCAATTATAGGCCCAGGGGACCGGTAGGTTGGCTACAGTACCAGTGGAGTCATAGAAACCTGGATAGGGGTATATAGATTGAGATGTGCTCGCCAGGGCTTATGGGGGCCCGAACGAGTTATTCAGTGTTGATTGTACCTTTTGGCTTATGGGGGCTAGGTGAGGTTCTTGTTTGTATTCTTGTATGCTAGTTATAGTTTATAAATGTATAATTATATAGTCTTAGCTTACATATATGTAGTGTTGGTTATATGTAGATTACGAATCAATAGGTGTATAGGTTAATCTTTTTGCCCTTCTTTCTATTCAATTCCAGTCTTTATCAGCTTATCTATTGCCTTACATATTCGGTACATATGGTACTGACTCCCTCCCCTGGGCGCTGCATTACTTGCCTTCAGGTTTATACAGATAGGCGTGCATAAGCCTAGCTAGGTCAGTTAGTTGCCAGTGTGGCACCAGGTGCCAGTCATGCCTCCCAAGATGGGGTGTGAAAAAATGTGTATTGATTATAGACAATTGAACAAGATCACCATCAAGAACAAGTATCCTCTACCTAGGATTGATGATTTGTTTGACCATTTTCAGGGTGCCAAGTGCTTTTTGAAGATAGATCTTAGATTCGGATACCATCAACTTAGGGTTTGGGAGAGTTATATCCCAAAGACAGCCTTCAGGACGCGGTATGGTCATTATGAGTTTGTAGTTATGTCTTTTGGACTAACGAATGCTTCTACAGCTTTTATGGACTTGATGAACAGGGTGTTCAAGCCATATGGACATTTTGTGATCGTGTTAATTGATGATATCTTGATATACTCTCGGAGCGAGGAGGAGTATACTGCTCATTTGAGGATGGTACTACAAACTCTCATGGACTGCCAACTCTATGCAAAATTCAACAAGTGTGAGTTTTGGTTGAGCTTAGTGGCATTTTTGGGCCATGTTGTATCAAGTGAGAGCATAAAGGTGGACTCTCAGAAAATGAAAACGATGAAGAATTGGCCTAGACCGGTGAATCCTTCGGATATCAGGAGCTTTTTGGGTTATGCTGGCTACTATTGGAGGTTTATTGAGGGATTTTCATCTATTGTAGCGCCATTGACTAAATTGACCCAAAAGAAAGTGAAATTCCAATAGTCGGATGCTTGTGACAGGAGCTTCCAGGAGTTTAAGGCTCGACTCACCTCGGAACTGGTGTTATCTCTACCGGAGGGTACTGATGGGTTTGTGGTGTATTGCATTGCTTCTAGAATCAGCCTTGGTTGTGTATTGATGCAGCATGTTAAAGTCATAGCATACGCTGCCAGACAACTCAAGGTTCATGAAAGGAATTACCCGACCCATGATCTTGAATTGGCGGCGATGGTATTTTCTTGAAGATATGGAGACACTATTTGTACGGGGTCCATGTAGATGTGTTTACAGACCATAAAAGCCTACAATATGTGTTTACACAGAAGGATTTAAATCTACACCGAAGGAGGTTGTTGAAGCTACTCAAGGATTATGATATGAGTTTCCTTTACCACCTGGGTAAGGCTAACGTAGTAGGAGATGCACGTAGTAGACTCTCTATGGAGAGTGTGTCCCATGTAGATGATGGAAAGAAGGAGTTGGTGAAGGATGTGCATCAACTTGCACGGTTGGGAGTTGGTTTGGTTGACTCGACCAATAGCGATGTTATTGTTCAAAACGGATCAGAATCGTCCTTTGTGATTGATGTAAAAACTAGACAAGATGAGGACTCTTTTTTGGTAAGTTTAAAGGAAGCCGTTCAGAATCAGAAGGTAGAGGTTTTCTTCAAAGGGGGATTAGTGTACTTTGATATCAGGGTCGCTTGTGTGTCCCAGACGTTTATGAATTGAGAAATCATATGTTGCATG
Organism: Datura stramonium; assembly: GCA_018107945.1. Classification (NCBI taxonomy): domain Eukaryota; kingdom Viridiplantae; phylum Streptophyta; class Magnoliopsida; order Solanales; family Solanaceae; genus Datura; species Datura stramonium. Next base: position 255,006 of record JACEIK010001136.1, read on the forward strand.
AGGCTCATGATTTTAGATATTTGATACATCTAGGTTCCACGAAAATGTACTATGACCTATGGGAAGTCTATTGGTGGATTGACATGAAGAAGGACATCGCAGAATTTGTAGCTAAGTGTCCAAATTACCAGCAAGTGAAGGTTGAGCACCAGAGTCCGGGAGGTGTGATTCAGGATATTAGTATTCCTACTTGGAAGTGGGAAGAAATCAATATGGACTTCATCACAGGGTTTCCTAGCACTCGTTGATAGTATGACTCCATTTGGGTGATCGTGGACAGGTTGACCAAAGCTGCTCATTTTTTACCGATCAAAACCATTGATTCCGTAGAGGATTATGGAAAACTATATATCCGAGAGATAGTTTGGTTTCATGGAGTTCCCTTGACCATAATATCATAAAGAGGTACTCAGTTTACCTATTAATTCTGGAGATCGTTTCAAAAGGGACTTGGTTCTCAGGTCAAGCTCAGTAAAACATTTCACCCGCAAACGAATGGTCAAGCGGAGCCGAAAATTCAGACTCTTGAGGACATATTGAGAGCATGTGTGATTGACTTCAAGGGCAGTTGGGATGACCATTTTCCTCTTATTGAGTTTGTGTATAATAACAGCTATCATTCCAGTATTCAGATGGCTCCGTTTGAGGCTCTCTATGGGCGGAGGTGTCGATCACCTATTGGTTGGTTTGAAGTCGGTGAAGCTGTGATGATAGGACTAGACTTAGTCCATGAGGCCATGAAGAAGGTTCAGCTCATACAGGATAGGTTTAAAGCAACTCAAATTCGCCAAAAATATTATCCTGATGTGAGGAGGAGAGAACTTGAGTTCGAAATGGATGATTGGGTGTTCCTGAAGGTGTCTCCCATGAAGGGAGTGGTGAGGTTTGGAAAGTGATGTGCCATGAATTTATGGTACTAGCGACACTTAAAACTCTATGAATGTGCATGACGTTAGGTGCATTTATGTGGATATGACGCATTTTGGTAGTTTTGTAGGTAAAACGGGCCGTAGGAATAAAACTTGAGAAAAAGAACTGAATACAGAAAAAGTTGCCTCAGACGAGCTGACTACGGACCGTTGATCCTTACAACAGGTCATTCTGATCGATCATGGGAAGATACAGAAAAGATTGTCAAACTGAAGATTCATACAACGGATGGCTCCTACGGTCGTATGAACTTACAATGGATCGTCCTGTGTGGTCGTGGAAAGAATCAGAGAAATTCACCAAGATCGGGCTATATACAACGGAAAAATAGGAAGGGCCGTACTTTCTAAGTACAGGTCGCTCTGGGGGGCTCATACCTTTAGGTTCAAAAACAATGGTCAAGCGGCCAGGAAACAACAAACAAGATCAATGGCTCATGAGATCTTACAACGAGCCGTTGTTTGGGGTCGTATGTTGAAAGGAGTCAAGTTTGAGGGAAGCAATGAGTGAAACAACGGGACACTCTAACAATCTGTGTAATCTACCAACAAACCTTGGTACCTACCGACACCAGAATCCAAATTGATTTAGGAAAAGATTTGTTTCATGTCTATAAATAATTTGTTTAGGTTTATTTTATAGGTTACGAAATTTTACAGGTTTGAACAGTAATTTTAGGTGTTATTGGCTGTCATCAAGTTTCAAGAAACAAAGTTTAGAATTTTGTTCCTAAATTTGGAGGATTTAAACAACCTTGGATTTTTTTTCTTTGATTTTGGAGTTATATTCAATTCACTTGGTTTTCTTCTATGAATTCTTGTAAGTTATAGTTATGATTTATTCTTTATTTTGTGATTGTGATTATTCAAGCATAAGTAGCTAAACCCATTACTAGGGTTGTGGGAACCATGATGAATTAACACACAGAGGTTAAAAACTTAGTGATTCTTAAATAGGGTTTAATGCATGTATTATTTATCCCATCGTTTAAATTATTTCTCAACGATTGCAAACGTTAGAACTCGCCTTATTCTTACTTACCGGATCAAGGAGGTAGTGAATTGATAATGCTCAAACCACACTTCCAACTAAAGTATGAAGCGGACATTGTCAATAAAGAACCCAACTAGAGGTTGGGGTCGATCCCACAGAGAATATGGAAGATCTAGATTACAGCGGTAGACGAACTTGTATGGTAATTACTTCACAATGGTGGAATTCTAATAAAAAGAAATAATAAAAATAAATAGCAGCCAAGATTACATTTTTAAATCAATAATTAAAGGATAACTAGGGTTTTTGTTCTCCATGGGTTCATAACAGCTTTAGGTATACACTCATGATCTTTACCAATACTTACTGATAACTTAGATTCATTCAAACGATTGACCAATCCCTATTGAATGACTATCCTCAATTACTCGACCAAGTCTCATGAGTTGTGCAAACTAACCATTATCACTAAGTTCAAGATATAACTATCCTGTGACCACAACTCAACTTAATACAATGATCATCAATATCAAGGCTCCATTGTAATTCTCTTTTCCTAACATCTACCTATTCGACCAAAGAAAGTAAAGAATTTAGGCACCTCCTAATGTTTTACACCGTTAAGAATCATTAAAGATGAAGAGAATACAATATAAGTATTTAGTATTGGTTTTAGATTCACTTTGTGCAACCTTAACTAGTTAATCCACCATGGTTCCCACAACCCTAGCTATGGAGGTTTTAGCCTCTCATAGTTGCAAGGTTGTGATTTGTGTTCATGATTAAAAACATATAACAATACTTACAAAGATGATTGAGAAAAACAATTCCTTTAATTAAACCACGAAATCTTGAATAACAAGTAGCAAGAACAAGATGACTTCAAGAGAAGGTTGATCACACGGTTGAACCAACTCAATTCTCTCTTCTAATGATGTAAAATTGCCTACTACAATGTTTTCCTACTAGAATTATGTCTATTCGTTGTCCTTCTCCATTAAAAATAAAACATAAAAAGTATTTAGAGAGAAACAAGAATCCTTTTCCTAAACCAACAGGACTGCTTTCCATATCTGCTGCCGACCTCATCTTGGGTCCACCTATGACTCGTAGGGGCTTCTCACAGATCGTGATATCCACTCGTGGCTTGGAATGTTGGCTGAATTTTGGCTAAGTGTTGGGTCAAGGTACGATTTGTACCAACATGCCACGACTCATACATTGACACTCGTGGCTTGATCCTAATTTTTTGAACTTTTTCTGAACTTCACCACGACCGGTATGGTATGACTCGTACCTTCATCTTACGGATTTTAAGGTGCTCTTTTACTGAGAATCAGCCTTCTGTGTAATTCTTCTAGATTTCATCACGACTAGCTTACCATGGCTCGTACGACCATGGTACGATCCGTGACAAGTATCATAAGTTCAGTCTTCTAGGTTAAACTGTCAGCACTTGATCAAGGCCCTCAGTACGACTCGTAGGTCCATCCTACGGATCGTACTGTGGTCTGCACTTTTTGCCCTATTTTGCACACTTTTAGTTTCCTTTTGCAATTTATTGTTCCAACACCCATTTATCCTGAAATCAAAGGAAAATTGCCTCATATCCACATAAATACTCCTAAGTCCATGCTATTTTCTTAGTTTTGAGCGTCAATAGTGTTGTAAATTCACAGCACATCAACACCCTCAACTTAATACTTTTGCATGTCCTCAGGCAAAGAAAAAGAAAAACTAAACACGACGCTCAACTTGAAAATAAACTTAAGATATTACAGCAAAAACTCAAACAAATTTGTGCACTCTATATACAAACTCTATTAGCCCTTCCTCTTGAAACATCATCAGCTAATGTATTGCAAGCAACCTCAAAACATCATATTCAAGGATCAAGACATGTCATCTAGTTATCAACAAGAATTAAACTCATCACCTATGTGTTTCACACATACCAATGGTAAAAGCAAACATAATCCATGTACCCTCAGAAAAAATGAAGTCGTCACTCTAGTATGAAGTATCAACTGAAATAGGGGACTAGGCAAATGAAGCACTCACTCTCTCAAAGAACTGCAAGTATTATGCATCAGATACCATAGGCTTGCCCTTATTTTCTCTGCTTCCGTGCGTTAGATGGTCAAACTAAGATCACTATAGGACTTGATATGACTTGTAATGTAGACTTAGGGTTGTACATGATAAAGATGAAAGATTTTATCAGTGACTATCCCTTCCTTGGCACTACATTCATTGGCTACACCATTCTCCTATTTCACCCTTCATTCTTTTCCTTTTCTTCCCTTTCTCCCATTTTATGAACATTTGCATGGGTGAGGTTATTTTTCACATTTTTCAACACTTTAAAGCTATTTTGAATTTCTCTTCTTTTTTTCAATATTGTCAAATTTTCAGCTTTTTACTTTTTCACCTCACCACACCTTATTTTTCACCATTTTTTTCCGCTCCCACCATTAATGCACCCCTACTTTAACCACCCTCAACTTAAGCATTTTTCTTATGTTGAGGTTCACAATATCGAAGGAAGGACCAGGGCGAAATAGGTTCATTATAAACAATTGGGCACGGTTAGCAGGTAAATCAAAGAAATATGGTCAATTAAGGCTAAAACTTGGGATCAAGGAATTCATGACACTTTGGTATGGAAATATAGGAAAAAAGTGAGCTAACACAAAAATGGCCTATGATCATCTCCTAACCAACCATCCTCAACCTATGCATACAACAACCAGGCAAGTTATAGATCTTCAACAACATACCACAATAAATACTAAGACCTCACTCATACATGGTACATGAACTATTTTCACTTTACCTGTCTGGTTCATACATGGCTTAACAAGACTAGCACTATCAATAACTAAATGACATAAAAAGATCTACAGAAATCATTCATTGTTGTCACAAATACATAGAATTTTTTTTTAAACAGGGTCAATTTTTCAAAAATAACAAAAGTAGTGCATATTCAATGGCTGAGTATTCCTAAGTTACTTTCTAATCAAACAAAAATCACAACTAAAAACAAAA
>JACEIK010001136.1:278190-298957 GCA_018107945.1 Datura stramonium
TAAGTCCTACGTGATCTTACATCACGCATCCTTATATTAGTGGAGTAAAACACTAGAGGCAAGCTTATGGTTCATGAAATGATGCATGTGAATTCTTTGGAAGAGAGAGCGAAATCGTATTCATATACCCCTACATGTAGTTCTTTGGAAATTGTTTGATGGCAAATGGGGAAATTTTCTTGTGTTGTGAGGGCGCATGCTTCACGAGAGATAAAATTTCGTGTCGGAGGTCTTGATCAGTTGATTTGCACGAGTTTACCAAGATCGAGAATTGATTCTTGAGGTTAGGAGGTCTTAATGTGGTGTACTTCATTGTATTGATGAAACCATGCATATTTTCTTGATGATTTGCTATCTTAATTGTTTGAGGTAAATGGGGAAATTTTCTTGTGTTGTGAGGGCGCATGCTTCACGAGAGATAAAATTTCGTGGCCTGAGGTCTCGACTACTTGATTTGCACGATTTACCAAGATCGAGAATTGATTCTGAGGTTGTGAGGTCTTAATGTGGTGTGCCTCTGTTTGTATTGATGAAACCATGCATATTTTCTTGATGATTTGCTATCTTAAATAATTTGTATAGCCGTAGCTTGAATGGTCGAGCCAAATTAGCCGCGCGTGGTTTCAAGTGCATAAGATGTGAAAATATCGTCGAGGACGAACAAGGTTTTGCGCGGGTAAAGCGGATCTCTGATCTTGGGCAGAATTTCATGCCCAAGTGATACTCAAATGCTTCATTTCTACTTGTTTATCTATTGTTATGTGTACATTCTCATGTGATTCTTAGTTAACTGTGAATTTATACTAACCAACATGATTGGACAGATGTGAATTGGTAGGATATGATCTTTTCTTAGCTGAGAAAATTGAGAAAAGATTTACATTAAGAATAGAAATATATCTGAAAGTCTTATTACTCAATTACGGAATCGATTATGTATGGCTAGAGCATGAAATTCTTATATCACAGAAATGTAGAATAAGGTCTCATGATTCTATAATTTGATAGGAGTCGAAAGATCTAATCCATAGGCAATTAATTCCATACTAGCAACCAAAGAGAAGATTAGCTGAATTAAATTAATAAATTACATCTCTGCATGTTTGTCTTAACCTCAGCTTGTTCATTGCTATTGTTCAGACTCAAATTATAATCTTGACTTAGATTCTTATTACTTAGTAAATTTTAACTCATANAAAACATTATTTATTTGGTTGTCTGCATTCATAGAGATATCGTTCACTAATGCTTAAGTTAATTAATACCGTAGTTCAGTCCCTGTGGGATCGATACTTGACTTGAAATAAGCCAATTTACTACTTGTACGACCACGTGCACTTGCGTGTAGTTTCCAGTCGAACAGCAACGACTGGAACAATGGGACACTCAAACTATCCATTTAATCTACCAATGGACCGTGGTACCTGCCGACACCAGAATCCAAATTGATTTAGGAAATAATTTGTTTCATGTCTATAAATAATTTGTTTAGGTTTATTTTACATGTTACGAAATTTTACAGCTTTGAAAAGTAATTTTGGGTGTTATTGACTTCCATCAAGTTTCAAGAAACGAAGTTTATAATTTTGTTCTTTTAATTGGAGGATTAAAACAACGTTGGATTTTTGTTCTTTGATTTTAGAATTATATTCAATTCACTTTGTTTTCTTCTATGAATTCTTGTAAGTTACAATTATGATTTATTCTTTATTTTGCAATTGTGATTATTCAAGCATGAGTAGTTAAACCCATAACAAGGGTTGTGGGAACCATGATGAATTAACACACGTAGGTTAAACACTTAGTGATTCTATAACGGAGTTTAATGCATGTATTGTTTTTCCCTTTGTTTTAATTATTTCTTAAAGGTTGAAAATGTTAGAACTCTTAATATTCTTACTTATCGGATAAAGGAGGTAGTGAATGGGAAAAGGGATTAACAACAGAGATTTGAGGCTATCAACCCTCATCTAATAGCTTGAAATTGTCCGAGGATAGCTAATCTGATATTAAGGGTAAGGGCTAATTAAGCATACACCCGTATACAGACCAAGTTGCATGGTGATAATCTTCTAGAGAGGATACTAAACATTTAGGTGCACCTAACTTACCGATATTGCATGATAAACTTCGGAATAGATCACTAGTGTAAAAGCCTTGTGGTTTTGAACTCTTGGGGCACACAATCCTAGTCAATTTGTTGATTGAATACAAACCGAATTTGACTTAAGCATTTAGTAGTTTTACTCTTGTTTAGTAGTTTATTGATTCCCCCTTAGGAAATAAGTAACTCGATAGTAATATCTATTCACATTAACTCAAGTTCTTTCCATATTCCCTATGGGATCGACCTCAACCTTCATTGGGTTCTATATTTAACATCGACCGCTTTATATCTCAATTGTGAGGTGTAATTTCGGAGAAATTATAAAGAAAGAAAAACTCATCCCTCGTTATGTTGGCCCCTACCAGATTGTGAAGTGGGTTGGCAAGGTGGCATTTGAATTGGAGTTGCCCTCAAGATTAGCTTTTGTTCATCCTATTTTTCATGCATTTCTCTTAAATATGTGTTTAAGGGATCCAGCTCTAGTTGTTCTGATGGACAGTGTTGGTGTGAAAGACTGCCTTAGTTATAAGCAGATTCCGGTGGAATACTAGATCGTCAGGTTCAAAGGATAAAAAAATGAGGTAGCTTCAGTTAAAGTCTTGTGGAGGAATCATTATGTTGAGGGAGCTACGTGGGAAGCCGAGGCAGATATGATGGGTAGATACCCACATTTATTCCCTACCGGCTCAGTTCTAGCTTGAGGTATCAAGTTTTTCTCTAAAGTTCTATTTAGTTTCATGTTTAGTTCATGTGCCCAGTTTTTTTCATGCATATGGATGTATTTATGATTCATGAGTTAAGTTCAGACATGTAGTTTAAATCAGAGTTAGTCATTCCATCAGTTTCCAGCTTATATGATCAGTATTTGAGTGTGATGATTGCATTCTCTGCTTTTCTGTATGATTTTCAACATTCAAAGAAGAATGTTCCCAAGATGGAGATATTATTATACCCCAAAAGTCCAAAGACAAGACCCGGGAGTTGAAGTGGAGAAAATAGGATTTTCTGCACTACGTCATAGAATGAGTCATCCTGTGACCTGTGGGGTAGACTACGAGTTGTGAAGTAACTCGTGGTGAGGTGCATGACTTAAGTTGGAATTTTTGAATTTGGAGTCCCCACAGACGTGACCACGAGTCATTGTCAGCACCCAAGACTCATTGAGTCAGTCGTGGTCAAGAGCTATTAAAAGGTCAAGGTTGAGCGGCAATGTTCCCTATGAATGGACACAACCAATCATGGTCAGATGCCACGATCCATTAGGTTGATCTTGGTCAACAGTTTATTAAAGACTTGAGGAGTTGGGATATGGAGGTAACAAGTTTCGTGGTCACCAATGAAGATCCGTTAGGTCCCTCATTGAGACCCTTTGAGGAAAAGTGGTAGTGGACTTCACGACAATAGACGATGACCCATTCCCCCTGGTAACGACTCATCCAGTCCCTCGTGGGGACTGGCAGTCAGTTATTTTCTGCGAATTTATAAGGGCTTATCCATAATTCCTATGATCCGAAGGCCTAAAATACATCGTTTCAAGCTATGAACAATGAGTGTTAAGAGGGGAAAGTTCATTCTAGGATATTCCTATTCATGCATGCAAGAGTAAGGGTCTAGAGAGGTGATCAAGCTCAATTTCCTTCAATTTTTCTTCAAATCATCCTTGGGCAATTAGAGATATTATAGAATCAAATTCTCTCAGGTATGTAAGGTTGTGAATGGGTGAATTTGTTCATACCCATGCGCAATCCCTCTCTAATTCATGAAAATCTATACATTGATCCTATGGGGTTTTAACCCAATTATGAATCATGGGAAAGTTTTACATTATTTTCAATTATAATCAAGTTTTCAAGCTTTATAAATTATAGTGCCCATCCATGAGAAGTTCATGAAAGTTGAGATTTATGATGTATGTTCAAGAATGATGAGATATTTATGATGAAAAGCATATTTTCAAGATACCCATGTTTATGATCATGTTTTCAAGTGAATCAAGTATTTTCAAGCATGTTTAAGTACTAGGCAAGCTCATATTTTCAAGTATGATGTATGATTTAAAGTTAATTAGCTTACCATATGGTATTAGAGTCAAGACTCCCAATTATGTTCAACTTGTGACATGGTTTGAGCCAAGAATCCTCATGTATGATTCAGATTTATATATATGCATGATTATGCAGCTTCGTCAATAGACAATGGTTAGCTTCATTGAAAATGATGGAGAGCATATGCATGTTTTTGGGAGTAGTGTCTAGCACCGAGTAGGCTAAGGGTCAGCAAACCCTATGCCTCAGAACTGCGTGCCAACGTAGGTATTATCAAATTGTTTTGGGACCTCCTATGTGAGCTTTCCCCTGCCCAAATGGGCCTTGAGCATGATATCAATATCATGGTAGAGTCCTTAGCCTTGTCAATATTTTGGACGGCTCTGCCCACTTGAGTGTTATAGTCAGGACCACGTAAGCTCTATCATGGTAATGTAGGTTATAAGATGAGTTTCCCATTGTTACTCATGATTTCAGTTATGCATGTTTATCATTAATGATATGTATATACATATATATATGTGTGTGTGTGTGTGTGTTCTAAAGAAGGTTTGACCCAATGTTTAGTTTTACTTATGATTATCATATTTAAGCTTTGGGCATTTGATTCAGTTATGATGTTCAGTTATGTTCAGATCATGATTTCATAAAATAGCAAGCAAGCCCTACTCTCAGATTCTTGTCTTGATTATGTTTTATATTATGCATGTTTTAAATGATTTTACTTATTTAAATGGTTTTACTTACCTTGCATACTCGTACATTCCATGTACTGACCGCATACTATATGCTATATATTTTTATGATATAGACTCCGATCTTCAGACTCAGTCCCGTCATTAGCCAGCTTTCGGAGTTAGCATACAGTCTCTATTGGTGAGTCCTGATCTATCAAGGGCCCCTCTTTCATTCAGTTATGTTTACGTATTTTAGTTTCAGACTTAGAGAGTTAGTTGGGGTCTTGTCCCATCAACTCATCAGAATTAGAGGCTTTTCAGAAAATAGATTGTATTCAGCTTCAGACTTGGGTTGTTGTTTCAGATTGTTATGTTATGTTCAAATTTCCGCCATGTTTATTATGTTAAGTCTTCCTCTTTACTTGATTGAGTTAGATATATGTTCATTCCATGGGTCGACTTGGAGTCTCTAGGGGCTCCTTGTCCCATGTCTCGATCTGGGCCCATGTTCGGGTCATGACACCAAGTGACATTTTCCTATGATAGATTGAGAGGTGACTTTGGTAAGGGAAAATGTCATGTGTTTGAGTCATTATAGAAATTTCTTTGATAGGTACCACCAAAATCAAAATTTTTTATTGGCATAGCAAAATGATTTTTGAAGTTGAAAAGGGGCTTGAATTTGAAAAAGAGCACTCTCTTGTCTTGAGTTGTACACTCTTTATTTGGATTTTTTATTTGCAAATCGAGTGTGCAAAACTTGAAAATAGCTTGTCTAAAGTCATACCTTTGAATTGATTGTGAAAATAATTGAACTCCTTAGAGTATGATTCCTTGTGTGATGAGACTTTTAGCTTGATTCTTGTGTATGCATATAGTCTAGAACTTTCCCATAATATGATTCAAAGAAAAATCCTAGATGTAGCTGCACTTGAGAAATAAAATTACGCTTTCTTTGGTTAGTCACTTCACCACCAAATGACCTCCTTGAACATTAACCCTTGTTAATCACTGTTTGATCCTTAAGCCTTTGTCTTGGAATCCACATTACAAGCCCTATACCCTTTTTAATCTTCTATGTTGGCACCCATCCTCCCAAATTTCTAGTGATGAAAGAAAAATGGGTCTTGAATCCCAAGATTTGGGAGTGAAATAAATGAAATGTGATGCAGGAAAAAGCCTAAGTTTTGGGTAGTGCAAGGAAGAGGAAAAGAGGAATAAGCTTCTAGAAGAGGTAGTACCTATTTCTTGAGGAAAAGAAAAAATTGCAGGTTAAAAAAAGAGCTTGAATGTTGCTATCTCTTGTTAAGATTACGCTTAATTAAAAAATGATGGTATCAAAAGGGAAATGTCATGACCCGAATATAGGCCCGGATCTAGACACGGGACAAGGAGCCTTGAGAGACTCCAAGTCGACCCATGACATGAACATATATCTAACTCAATCAATAAAAGTGGAAGATTTATCATAATAAACATAGAGGAAGTCTAAACATAACATAACATCATAAACACACGCAAATTTGAAGCTAATTATACACTATGTCTGAAAAGCCTCTAATTCTGATGAGTTGATGGGGCAAGACCCAAACTAACTCTCTAAGTCTGAAACTGAAAATACAAAGATAACTAATAAAGAATGGTCCTCGGCAGATGAGGACTCACCAACTGAGACTGGATGCTAACTCTGAAAACTGGCTAGTGGCGGGGCTGAGTCTGAAGATCGGAGCCTATATCATGAAACGATACAGCATAGAGTATGCGATCAGTATGTGGAATTTACCGAGTATGCAAGGTAAGTAAAACCGCTTAAGTAAGTAAAATCATTGAACATGAATAATGTAAAACATAATTAAGATAAGCATTTAAGAGTAAGGTTTGCATGTTGTTTTCTAAAATCATGATCTGAGCATTATTGAATATCTTAACTGAATTGAATGACCCAAAGCTGAAATTTGATAATCATAAGTAAAATTGAACATTAGGTCAAACTTGTTGAAAACATAATATCATGATTGATGTACATGCATAACTCAAATAATGAGGAACAATGGGACACTCATCATATAACCAACATTACCACGATAGAGCTTGCGTGGTCCCGACTATCACACTCAAGTGGGAAGAGCCGTCCAAAGACTTGTCAAGGCTAAGGATGCTACCATGATATCAATATCAAGCTGAAGGCCCCTTAGTGCAGGGGAAAGCTCAAAAAAAGGTCCCAAATAATCTGATCATACCTACGTTGGCGCGTAGTTCTGAGGCATAGGGTTGACTGACCCTTAGCCTACTCTGTGCAAGACACTACTTCCAAAAATATGTATATGTTCTCATTTATTTTTCAATGAAACTGACCATCATCTAGTGACGAAGCTGACTAATAACATACATGCATAATCTAAAATCATAACACGAGGAGCCTTGGCTCAAACCATATCACAAGCTGAACATAATTGTGAGTCTTGACTCCAAAACCATGTGGTAAGCTAATTCATTAAATAATAAGTCATACTTCATTATATGGACTTGCCTAATACTTTAACATGCTTGAAATCAACTTGATTCACTTTGAAAACATGAACATAACATGGGTATTTCAAAATCATACTCTCTTCATAAACATCACATCATACTTGAACATATATTTCATAGCTCTTAACTTTCATGTACATTCATGGATGGGCATCATAGTTTAGAAGACTTGAAAACATAATTTATAATTTAAAACATTGTAAAATAAGCCCGTCAATCATAATTCATCAATTAAAACATCCTTCGATCATGCCCATGATAGAAACTTAGGTATTCATGCATTAGGTAAAACCCCGATGGAATCATCAACTAGAACACCATGAGTTGAGAGGGAATTGGGCATGGGCATGGACAATTGCACCCATTCATGGCCTTAAATACATGAGAGAATCTGATTTTACAACTTATTTGATTTCCCAAGGAATTAATGAGGATGAACCTTGAGAGATTGAGCTTGATCACCCCTCTAGATTTCTAAACTTGCATGCATGAATTAGGCTAGGCTTAGAATGACTTAACCTTTCTTAAAACACTTCATTCTAACCTTTAAACGACATAGTTTATGCATTAGGACCATAGAAATTATGGAAAATTCCTTAATAAACTCGTAGGGAAAAATAGACTGCCAGTCCCAACGAGGGACTGGACAAGTCGTAGCCAGTGACCATGACTCGTGGTCTAAATTTTTCATGTACACTGCCAAGGATCTGCTGAAGATTACCACGATGACATAACGGGTTGTTACTGCTGACCACGACTCGTGGTCACCTTTTGTTCAAATTCCGCTTCCTTCCACCAACCTTGACCAAGACTGACTCAACGAGTTGTGGTGCTAACCACGACTCGTGGTCATGTCCGTGGTGTCCCAAAAACATGAATTTCCAACATAAGTAAAACTCCTCACCACGAGTCACTTAACGACTCGTGGTTATCCTGATGGGTCGAAGGATGACTCATTTTGTGACCTGGTATAGAAAATTCTATTTTCTCCGTTTCAACTCTCGGGTCTGATTTTACGGCTTTTGGGGTATAACAATATCTCCCCCTTGGGAACATTCATCCTCTAATGTGGGAAAACATACAGAAAAGTAGATAAATACAATCATCATATTCAAATACTAATCATATAAGCTGAAAACTAATGAAATGACTGCCTCCGAACTAAACTACATGACTGAACTAAATACACGAATCATATATACGTCCTTTAACATGAAAGAAACTGGGCCACATGAACTGAACACTAAACTGAATAGGGTTTTAGGGCAAAAACTAATACCTCAAGCTGAAACTGAGCTAGAAAGGAATAGATGTGGGTATTTAGCCATCATATCTTCTTTGGCTTCCCACGTAGCTCCCTCAACATGTTGATCCCTCCAAAAATCCCTTGATTGAGGCTACTTCTTTGTTTCTTATCCTTCGAACCTAACGATCCAATATTTCTACCGGAACCTCTTCTTAACTAAGGTTGTCCTTCACACCTACACTCTCCACTGAAACAACTAGAGCTGGATCATCCAAACACTTCTTTAAGAGCAATACATGGAAAATGGGATGAACGGAAGCTAACTCTGAGGGTAAGTCCAACTCATAGGCCACCATGCCAACACGTCTCAAAATCTGGTATAGGACAACATAGAGGGGACTGAGTTTCCCATTCTTTTCGAACCTCATCACTCCCTTCATGGGAGACACCTTAAGAAACACCCAATCATGAACTTCAAACTCAAGTTCTCTCCTTCTCACATCTGCACAGGACATTTGGCGAGTTTGAGCTGTTTTCAAACCTGTCCCTTATAAGTTGAACTTTCTCCATAGCCTCATGGACTGAATATGGTCCTAGAATTGTATCTTCACCGACTTTAAACCAACCAATAGTTGACTTACACCTCCGCCCATAAAGAGCTTCAAACAAAGCCATCAAAATGCTTGAATGGTAGCTGTTGTTATATGCAAACTCAATGAGAGACAAATGATCATCCCAACTACCCTTGAAATCAATCTTACACGCTCTCAATATGTCCTCGAGAGTCTGAGTAGTCTGCTTCACCTGACCATCTGTTTGCAGATGAAACGTTGTGCTAAGCTTGACCTGAGTACAAAGTCCCTTTTGAAATGATCTCCAAAACTGAGAGGTAAACTGAGTACCTCTATCTGATATGATGGACAAGGCACTCCATGAAACCAAACTAACTCCCGAATGTACAACTTGGAATAATCCTCCACTGAGTCGATAATTTTGACTGATAGAAAATGAGCTGCTTTGGTCAACCTGCCCACGATCACCTAAATGGAGTCATACTGTCGACGAGTTCGAGGAAACCCTGTGATGAAGTCCATATTGATCTCCTCCCACTTCCAAGTAGGAATATTGATATCTTGAAGCATACCTCCCGGTCTTTGGTGCTCCACTTTCACCTGTTGACAGTTCAGACACTTAGCCACAAATTCTACAATGTCCTTCTTCATGTCATCCTACCAATAGACTTTTCGTAGGTCACGGTAAATATTTGTGGTACCTGTATGTATGGAATATCTGCAACCATGAGCCTCATGCAACATCCAATCTCTCAAATTACCAACATACGAAACACACAAGCGACCCTAATATCAAAGCACACCATCTCCCCCTTTGGAGAAGACCTCTACCTTCTGATTCTGAACGGCTTCCTTCAGCTTTACCAAAATAGGATCCTCGTCTTGTCTAGATTTCAAATCAGTCACCAACGACGATTCCGACACATTCTAAACAATCACTCCACCATCGGTCGAGTCAAACAAACAAACTCCCAATTGTGCAAGCCGATACACCTCCTTCACTAGCTCCTTCCTCTCCTCATCTACATGAGACACACTCTCCATAGAAGCCTACTAAGAGCATATGCCCCCACATTAGCCTTGCCAAAATGGTAAAGAACACTCATATCATAATCCTTAAGTAACTCCAACCACCTCCTTTGACGTAGATTTAGATCCTTCTGAGTAAACACATATTGTAGGCTCTTGTGGTCTGTAAACATATCTAAATGGACCCCATACAAATAGTGTCTCCAAATCTTCAAGGCGAATACTACTACAGCCCATTCGAAATCATCAATCAGGTAGTTCTTTTCATTAACCTTCAGTTGCCTGGAAGCATATGCTATAACCTTACCATGATACATCAATACGTAACCGAGGTCGATCCTCGAAGCATCACAATATACCAAAACCCATAGGTACCCTCTGGTACGGTCAACATTGGTGCTGAGGTGAGTCGAGTCTTCAACTCCTGGAAGCTCCTCTCACAAGCCTCTGACCATTGGAACTTCACTTTCTTTTGGGTAAATTTGGTCAATGGTGGCACAATAGATTAAAACCCCTCAATAAATCTCCGATAATAACCAGCTAATCCCAAGAAACTCCTGATAACTGAAGGATTCACTTGTCTAGGCCAATTCTTCACCACTTCTATCCTTTGAGAGTCCACTTTTATACCCTCACTTGACACCACATGGACCAAAAATTCCAATGAGTTCAACCAAAATTCACACTTACTGAATTTAGCATATAATTGGTGATCCTGGAGAGTCTGCAGCACGACCCTCAAATAAGTGGCATGCTCCTCCTCACTCCAAAAGTATATCAGGATATCATCTATGAACACGATCACGAACATATCCAAATATGGATTAGAAACCCTATTCATCAAATCCATAAAAGCTGCAAGAGCATTCGTTAGTCAAAAAGACATCACTACAAACTCGTAGTGACCATATCGAGTCCTAAGGGCTGTCTTCGGGATGTCACTCTCCCGCACCCAGAGCTGATGGTATCTGCATCTGAGGTCTATCTTTGAAAAGCACTTAGCAGCCCGAAGCTGGTCAAACAAATCATCAATCCTGGGGAGAGGATGTCTATTCTTGATGGTAACCTTGTTCAATTTCCGATAATCAATACACATACGAAGAGAACCATCTTTCTTCCAGACAAAGAGGACTAGTGCATCCCATGGGGATTTGTAGGTCTGATGAAACCCTTGTCTAGGAGGTCTTTCAACTGCTCATTCAACTCCTTTAGCTCGGCTAGGGACATTCTGTAAGGAGGAAAATATATAGGCTACGTACCGTGAAGAATACCTATACCAAAATCAACTTTTCGCTCGGGAGGAATTCCCCATAAATCATCTGGGAAGACTTTTAGATACTCACATACTACTGAAACTGACTGGATAGTCAGGGTCTCGGACGTAGCCTCCTTAACCCTAACTAGATGATACACGCAACCCTTAGAGATCATCTTTCTGGCCTTAAGGTAGTAAATGAAACGACCTATAGGAACAGATGAACTACCCTTCCACTCTAAGACTGGCTCACCCGGAAATATGAACACTACTGTCTGCGTTATACAATTGACTGATGCATAGCATGAAAATAGCTAATCTATGCCAAGGATAACATCAAAATCAATCATGGCTAACTCTGGTAGATCTGCTGAGGTGATTTTCTAAAGGAATGTGACAGGGCAATTTTTATACACCCCTCGAGCTATAACTAAATAACCAGCTGGAGTAGATACTAAGAAGGGTTCTGATAGGATTTCAGGAATGACTTCGAACCTACTAGCAATATAAGGCGTAACAAAGACAAGGTATCCCCTGGATCTAACAATGCATACACGTCAAGATGGAAAACTCGTAGCATACCAGTGACTACATCCGAGGAGACCTCCTACTCCATAGAATCTGTTCTGGTGCTGACCTCCACTTGTGCTAGTAGATGCGCCCTACTAAGATGGTCGGGCTGGTGGAGCTACTGAACTGGAAGTTGGGCCTCGACTCCTATCATGGCTCTTTCTAGCTGCTGGGAAATCTCTTAGTATATGTCCAGGCTTTCCACACCCGAAGAAAGCACTTGTACCTGCCAAACACTGACCCGTATGTCTCTGGCCACACTTATAGCAAACTGGGATATTGGAATCTATGGGCCTGCTGCCCGGGCCTCTAGAGCCTGATGCTCGTCCTCTTTGTTCATGCCTAGGTTTAGATGGCACACTCATAGCTAACGATGCCAAGGCTGACAATCTCTGGTGGGACTGCTAACGGTGTCCACCACCTGGTCTCTGCTAAGAGAATCCATAATTGTCTGTCCTGGCCCTCTTGGCCTCTCTCTCTCACACACACACACATTCACTGCCTCCATCTGCTGGCATACAATACTATCCGAGGAAAATACATATCCTGATGAAGCATCGCGGTTCTGCAATCCTTATCCAGGTAGTCCGCCACTCCATGTACAAACCTGCTCACTCAAGCTCTCTAATCAACCACTAAATCTGGTGCGTACTTGGACAGACGAGTGAACTCGAAGGCATACTCCTACATTGTCATCTTTCCTTGTTTTAGATTCACAAACTTGACCACTTTTAGCTCTCTCATCTCATGAGGGAAGAATCGATCTAGAAAAGCGGCATGGAACTCATCCTAACTGATAGGGCCTACTCCAACTGCCCTATTATCCTTCCATTGTTTAAACCAAATGTGTGCAACCCCTTTCAACAGATATGAGTCTAAGTCAGTGCACTACTCTCCGATCACCCCCATGACCTAGGTGATCTTTAGAATCTCATCGATAAACTCATGTGGATCCTCGTCCACCTTTGACCAAGGATATCTAGAGGGTTCATCCTTAGGAAATCTCTGACTTGTGCTGCCACTGCATTCTCGATTTGATGGAAATATGCTACCACCTGCTGATTGACCTGGGCGGTCAAGGCCTGTACTAGCATCTTAATGGATGCCCTGAATTCAACATGGGCAACCGGCTCTGGTGCATGGTCCTCATGGGATGGTGGGGCCTGTTGGTGCCTGTCCTAATTTCCATCCCAGTGGCCATTTCCTTTTCCATTTCTTCTGCCATTAACTCTGCAGGGAGGCATGATTCTACAAACGCGTGTAGCATGAGTTAGAAGGATAGAGAGACATTTCACCACATGGCATAGATCATGAAAGAAGGGAACATTTCCTAAATGTTTCGTAGGCTCTTCGTCATAAGTGTGACGCACTTCACACCCATGAAAAAGAGTCTACTTGGTGAAGCTTTTAGACACCCTAGGATACTTCAAAACCTAATGCTCTGATACCAAGTTTGTCGCGATAAGAACATAATCCCGGATCGAGACATGGGACAAGGAGTACCGAGAGACTCCAAGTCAACCTAGGGCATGAACATACATCTAACTTAATCAGTAAAAGCAGAATATTTATCGAAATAAACATAGAAAAAGTCTAAACATAACATAACATTAGAATACATACATGAATCTGAAGTTGATTATATACTATGTTTGAAAAGCCTCTAATTACTGATGAGTTGATGGGAAAAGGCCCCAACTAACTCTCTAAGTATGAAACTGAAAATACAAAGATAACTAATAAGGAATGTTCCTCGGGAGATAAGGACTTACCAACTGAGACTGGATGCTAACTCCGGAAACTGCCAAGTTGCGGGGCTGAGTTTGTAGATCGGAGCCTATATCATGAAACGATACAGCATAGAGTATGCGGTTAGTAAGTAGAATGTACAGAGTATGCAAGGTAATTAAAACTACTTAAGTAAGTAAAATAATTAAACATGCATAATGTAAAACATAATCAAGATAAGCATCTGAGAGTAAGGATTGTATTCTGTTTTATAAAATCATGATCTGAACATCATAACTGAATCGAATGACCCAAAGATGAAATCTAATAATCATAAGTAAAACTAAAAATTGGGTCAAACCTGTTGAAAACATAATATCATGACAGATGTACATGCATAACTGAAATCATGAGGAACAATGGGAGACTCGTCATATAAGCGACATTACCACGACAGAGCTTACGTGTTCCCGACTATCACACTCAAGTGGGCAAAGTCTCCCAAAGCCTTGCAAGGGCTATGGACGCTACCATGATATTGATATCAAGATGAAGGCCCCTTGGGGCAGGGTAAGCTCTAAAGAAGGTCCCAAATAATCTGATCATACCTACGTTGGCGGGTAGTTCTGAGAGATATGGGTTGACTGACCCTTAGCCTACTCGGTGCAAGACACTACTCCCAAAAATATGTATATGTTCTCATTTATTTTTCAACGAAGCTGACCATCATCTAGTGACGAAGCTGACTAATAACATACATGCATAATCTTGGCTCAAACCATACCACAAGCTGAACATAATTAGGAGTCTTGACTCCAAAACCATGTGGTAAGCTAATTCATGAAATCATAACTCATACTTAATCATATGGGCTTTCCCAATACTTTAACAATCTTGAAATCAACTTCATTCACTTTGAAAACATGAACATAACATAGGTATTTCGAAATCATACTCTCTTCATAAACATAACATCATACTTGAACATATATTTCTTAGATATTCACTTTCATGCACATTCATGGATGGACATCATAGTTTAGAAAACTTGAAAATATAATTTATAATTAAACACATTGTAAAATTAGCCTATCAATCATAATTCATCAATTAAAACATGCTTAGATCATGCCCATGATAGAAACTTAGGAATTCATGCATTGGGTAAAAACACGATGGAATCATCAACTAGAACACCATGAGTTGAGATGGAATCGGGAATGGGTGTGGACAATGGCACCCATTCATAGCCTTACTGTCACGACCCGAGTTTATCCCCCAGTGGTAACTCGGGACAAGGAAGCCCGAAAAGCTCCAAATCAACCCATGGAATAATCATAGCATACACTTAACATAAGAGACGACTAGCAACGTGAATAAGCGTAAGCTAATAACAAGCATCTAATATAACCCATAATAGAAATTTCAACAACACTAAGATACAACGTCGTATCTGTCTAACAAGTCTGAAAGCCTTATACTAACTGAAGAGTTACTAGGACAAGCCCCCAGCTATCTCCCAAATTCTGAAAATTGAAGCATAATAAAAATAAGAACATAAGCCACATCCTCGGAAGATGAGGACTCACCACTAGCAGTTGGGAGAAGGAGAAGCATATCTAGCCACGTAGCTGAACCTGGAGACCTGAATCTATATCATGAAACGATATAGCACAAGAGTCGTGCGGTCAGTACTTGGAATGTACTAAGTATGCAGGAAGCGTAATTGAACTAAATATACAAAAAAGAAGTAATTTAACCACACATTAATAGTAATATAGCTGAAAGGAGATACAACAATCTTATATGAGATCTACATATATATATATATATTAACATAATCACTTATAGAGACATTAATTAACATAAGCTCAACTGATGCGCAACATGTAACAAATGAAAATAATACAAGGTACGACGCCGTGACTGATATAAAGAGGGTCCCAGACTCTCCAAGGGAGAGTTCCTGACTATCAAAGGGACAGTCCCTGACTATCAAAGGGGAAACATTCTCGCTAGGGAGAATCCATGACTGTCAATTTGAGAGAGATGCTCTGATATAGAGAGTCACTAACGGGCAAGGGATGTTAGTCCCGACCAACTAAGGAAAAGCATGCATGGCTAGTAGCTAGGGATGTGAGTCTAGGGAAACATTCTTGCTAATGAGAATTCCGACTGACTAGGGAAACATCCTCGCTAACGAGAATCCCGACTGACTAGAGAAACATTCTTACTAACCAAAATCCCGAATGACTAACGCTAATCTAAATTGCAATAGCTAATCAGAGACAAGAACCTTTACAGATTTTGATCATACAACATTCCTTTCGACAAGATTGGGGCTACTTCTGAATACCAACAAGCCCAACAGTTGCAATATCATTCACATAATCATGTAGCATAAGGTCATGCATGATTAATAGATTCCACTCATACTTTATCAAAGATGCATGGCTTCCTTTATTTCAAAAGATACCGCAAGCTAACATTTTATAAAATTTGGGAGACTTTGCTCCAAACAATGTGGTAAGCTTATTTCGGAAAGATCATCATTTAAAATCGACATATGGGCATTACCCAAAGCTTTGTCACACTTGGATCTAATCAATTCATTTTGAAAGCCACAACATAATCATGGGTAGTTTTAGGAACGCGCTTTTCATCATTAACCTCATCATCATTTCACATTTATCATGAGGCACTTCTTTTGTTAGTTTTCATCGATGGGCGTTTTAGATCCAAAGATTTAGAAGAAAAATAATTATAGTAAGGAAAAAAATTTAGAATCTGCCCAAGCTTCATAATCTATAGATATAAGTACAACCCAATCATACCCAAGCAATTCATTCAAAAAAATGGCGACAACACATAATTTACTTCAATTGCTCAAGCCCACAACTCCAACTCAATCCAACATATTCATCAATGTCATAATCAATTCCATTAGGGTTAATTATACAATATTCCCACAATTTCATCATGTTCATGAATTACTACGATAATTAAGGGAGAAATGAAAAAAATCACATTCAATACTCAATCCAATTTATGAAGAACATACTACACTCATACATTCTCAACCTATATATCGTAACTCAAGATAACCCATCAATTAATAACCCAATTAAATTCACAATCGCAGTAGATATTAGCATTTAGGAGGAATAAAGAAGAATTTACCCTTTTTACAAACCCTAGATCATGCTTTTCTAGATTCATTGAAATTGGACATTTAATGAAAATATTTTTGGGACACGAGGATGGGAGAGTATCCTTGTTTAAAGACACGCATACCTGGTAGGAGAATTATCCACTCGAATCGCACCTTAAAGCTCTTGAAGAAAATCCTTAAACTTGGGGGAGGATAGGAAGAAAGGTTTGAGAGAGTGTTTTTAGAGAATGAGAGATTAGACTTAGGAAAACCCCTTAAAATGTCCCAAATAGTACCCAAAACGACGTCACTTTAAAGCTGGATGCATGGGATTTTACCAAACTGCCCCTAAGAAAACCTGAAAATTTTCCCGAACTAGAACCCACGACCCTCAGGACGAGTCGTTGTCTCATACAACGACTAGTCACTTCCATCTGTTTGAATGCACTGGTCCTCTTCAAACTTTTAGCTTTTGAAACAACGACCGACAGGACGGGTCATTGTTACCTACAACGAATCGTTGTATCCTCCCGTCATTTATACTACTTCCTTGACTGGTGGCCCAACCACGACTGATATGACGAGTCGTTGCTTGGATCAATGACTCGTTGTATCCTTCTGTTGCCACCACTGGTCCTTCCTTTACCCTCCTACCACGATCCAAACAACGAACCATTACAAGTTCCAACGGCCCATTCTCACTATTTGTTGCCACCATCAAGGAAACCCAAGGTCCAACCCACGACCGCTTACGACGACTCGTCATTTGCACCAACGAGTCGTTACATTGCTCGTTCCTTCTCAGTAGCCAGTCTGAGATCTTACCACGACTGCTTCCAACGAGTCGTTGTTTGTCACAACGACTCGTTCCTTCTTTTGTCCTACAACTTTTTCCTAGTTTTCAAAAAATTTAATTTCTTAACCCCTGGGTCTACTCTTAGGCACTTCTGGGGTATTACAATATCTCCCCCTTGGGAACATTCGTCCTTGAATGTTGGCTAAACATACTGAAAATATAGAGATGAAACCGATGTCCAAATATCAATGAATCACAGCTAAACACCAATGGAGTATCTGACTCCGGACCAACCCTATACACCAAATCTGAATATTCGCATCTAACACGCATACGATGGCTCAAGGGGAGCCGAAGAACATGAAACCAACATAGAACTAGACAAAACACCAAAAAGAATTCTTTCCCCCTTTTTATCCGGCACAAAACTGATACAGACTGATCCTTTGTTCTCAAATCGCTTCTTGATACTAAGATAGGATTCACGATATCTAACCTAGCTAAGGATAAGGAATCATGAGCATGATTTATTCGCGACATCTAAAACTGAGCACATACAAGAGATAATCCGACTCTACTGAGTTAATAAACAACTTCTAAAGATTGAGTTTGAGTTTACTACACCGAGAAACATGAACTAACACTCATAACTGATTCATAACACGAAAATAAGCATAAAGGACTCGTAGGGAAAGACTGGCATCACTGTCTGAAACAGTTACTTCTAAACCTTGGGGATCTGCACATAGGAATGGACACACCTTCTCTCTAACTGAATTTACAAGGGAAATTATCTGAACCTTGAAGAGATTGACATACTGCAACTATTAAGGTTGAAACTTCTTTATGGGCACTCTCAAGATCAAACTCATTTCACACATTCACTATCTCCCCCTTAGTTTAAAGTCATCATTCTAAGGCTCCCAGATCTTTCTTTGGGTCAGGCTAATTTACTAATTCTTAACTTTTCTTCCACTTCCACCCTTCATCGTGAGTCGTACACTAATAGCTACTCACATTACACATCAACGATCTGTTTCCGCAATCACAATAGAGCTTCTTATTCAATACTAAGGTTGAAAACATCCAAAGGGTAACACAAGATTCATAACATACATGTGGCCACTACCGGCGCCTTGCCCTTATCCTGATGGGTTGCTACCGCATAGGAGCGGTTTTGATTATGCCCTCCACCTGGATTAGAGGATGCACCCTGCAGAAACGGGCAGGCTATCGGAGCTACTGAAGAGGTGGCGGAGAATCTTCTCTCACCTCGCTTAGCCGCTGCGCAATCTCGATGCATATGGCCCGTCTTTCCGCACAAAAAACAAACATCTGAGTCGGACATGCATACCCCCAAGTGGTGCTTTCCACAGCTCTTACACAATAGGTACGTAATCTCCCTCACCCTGGGTTGATACGGAGCACTGGCTGTCGAAGGTGCTAGGGCTGATGATTTCTGCTGGTAACGTGAGCGATATCCACCACTCGAACTCTGTTGGGAGAACTCTAGATCTCCAGTCCTAGCGCTTTTTGTGCCTCTCTCCTTCTCTTTCACTTGTTCTGCTTCCATCTACTGAGAAAATATCACTAAGCATGGGAAGTCTATGTCCACGTGCAATATGGCAATCTTGCATTCCTTGACCAAGGAGTCTGACACTCCATTCACGAACCCTCTCACTTGGGCCCGCTGGTCGGCTACCATTTCTGGTGCATACTTAGATAACCGATTGAACTCCAACGCATACTACTGAATAGTCATGTCATTCTGCTTCAAGTTAATGAACTCTACCTCCTTTGCCTCCCTCAACTCCTGAGGGAAAAACCTGTCCAAAATGCTATCATAAATTCATCCCAACCTATGGGACCAGCTCCAATTCTCCGACTATCCCTCCACTGACAATACAAGATATAAGCAACTCCCTTTAACTGGTAGGAGGCTAAGTCTACGCTCTCATTCCCTATCACTCCCATGATGTGAGTAATCTTCTGGATCTATTCCAAAAACTCAAACGGGTCCTCATCCACCTTTGACCCTAAGAATTCGGATGGGTTCATCCGAAGAAAAGCTCTTATCCTTGTCGCCGCTTTATTTCCATTCTGAGGAGCATGGGCCACCGCCTGCTAGTTAATCTGAGCGGTCAAGGCATGCGCCAACATGTGGAAGGTTGCTCGAAACTCAGCATGAGAAACATGATCATCCATTGGGTTCGCCTGGGCTAGTGGTACCTGCTGGCGGCTGTTACCACGTTGTCTTCCATTTGCTCGTCGAGGAGGCATTATTTGCGAGCGTGTAAAGCACAAGTCAGGGAAAAGAACTGTTTAGAGCTTCATACTCTACGCACGATAAGAATCATGAAGAAAAGGGAACATTCCTAAAATGTCTCATAGCCTCTTTGTCATAAGTGTGGCGCGCTTCACACATATGAAGAAGACTCTATGTAACCCAGCTTTCAGACACCATAGGACACTCTAAACCTTTGCTCTGATACCAAGATTTTCACGACCCGAGTTTACCCCCTAATCGTAACACGGGACAAGGAACCCCGAAAGGCTCCAAGTAAACCCATGGCATATTCATAGCATACACTTAACATAAGAGATGACTAGAAACGTTAATAAGCGGAAGCTAATAACAAGCATCTAATATAACCCATAATAGAAATTTCAACAACACTGAGATACAACACCGATAACAAGTCTGAAAGCCTTCTCTAACTAAGGAGATGCTGGGACAAGCCCCCATCTAACTCCCAAATTCTGAAAACTGAAACATAATAATAATAAGAACATAAGCCACGCCCTCGGAAGATGAGGACTCACCACTAGCAGTTGGGAGAAGGAGAAGCGTATCGATCCATGCGGCTGACACTAGAGACCTAAGTCTATATCATGAAATGATATAGCACAAGAGGCGTGCGATCAGTACTAGGAATGTACTGAGGATGCAGAAAGAGTAATTGAACTAAACATACAAATATACAAAGAAGAAGTTATTTAACCACACATTAATAGTAATATAACTTAAGGAGATACAACAATCTTATATGAGATCTATA
>JACEIK010001137.1:9886-43636 GCA_018107945.1 Datura stramonium
GGGGGCCCAAGTGCATACCCAGGGGACCAGCTGGATGCTTATAGTTACTATGGGAGATGGGATGACTGGGGTAGGGGTATATATTGCGTGTTGGTTGTACCATCCGGCTTATGGCGGCAAGGTAAGGTTTATGTGTGCTATGTTATGTTATGTTATACTATATTATGCCATGTCATGTTAGTTATGAATAGATAGACAGTAGAATGTCATGTTACCATGTACGACCCCTACTCCTTTCAGTATAGTTGAGGACAGTCTTAAACTCATACTTTCAGTCAGTTACAGTCTATTTCTTTCTACTTCAGTTCTATCATATTGCTTGTCTTTAGTTATTTTCCAGCTGTTGCTTTGCATACTCAGTACAGGCGATACTGACGCCTGTTTTGGGGCGCTGCATTACTTGCCTGCAGGTACTCATAGACGAGGAGCCGATCCCTCATAGTTCTAGCCAGCACATAGAGTCATCAGCTCATGTCATCCGGAGCTAGATAGCTAGAGGTTTATTCCTTTTCTTTTGTTGTACAGTATGCGTAGGCCGGGGCCCTGTCCCGACCATCTTATCAGTATTCTTAAAGGCTTGCAGATTGTATATTCCCTATGGTTAGCTGCACCGATCGTGTGAGGCTGTTTGCATGTTTTAGTTTGTGATGATGGTCGTGTGGGGCCTTATTCAGTTGGTAGTGGTGATCTTCTTGGTCAAGTAGCAGTTTAGCACTTGTTTTCTTAATTCAGAAATAACTAGACAGCTTGGTGTGCCTTGTCGGCCCGCATAGGTTCCCCTATTGATTCAGTTGTTCTGGGTAGTTGTTGTTTTCTTACAGGTGGCTATAGGCCTAGTTGGCTGGAGGCTGTATTTACAACCGTTATATAGCCCATCGTTTTCTTGAATCCAGAGTCAGAGCCATCCTGGCACCAGAAGTGCTTAGGCTCAGCTAGTCCAGCAGTCCAGGTTCTAGTGGCACTAGGTGCCAGTCATTCCTCCCAAGGCGGGGCATGAAAAACATGGTATCAGAGCAGGTCGTATCCGTGGGAGTCTGCAAGCCGTGCTAAGTAGAGTCTTTCCTATGGATGTGTGGTGCACCACATACTATAGGCAGGAGGCTGCAAGGCATAATAGGATGGTTGCTTTTTATTCTTATTCAGTCGTGCTGTAGAGCGGTACAGTATAGGGTTGAGTCCCTAGAGCTTACTATATTCTTTGGTTATAGATAAAATGTCATACCAGCGGCATCCTATCATAGGCCGAAGATTGGACACCGCAGCAGGGGAAGGCACCAGCAGGATGCCTCACCCTCATTTAGAATTAGCCCGATCAGAGGGCACTACAGAGGCATCGTCCCAACCTTCACAGCAGTCTCCACCATATCAGGAGCCACTTGGGGCGACACCACTCATGTTGTTCGTTTCCACTGAACCATACCTATACCTCTTTCTGAACTTCCACTTGACAACTCCTCAGGACGACTCGTTACTTGATCCAATGAGTTGTTAGTTCCCTCATAGTCCACCAAAACATGACCCCAACTCACTGAACTACTGCTCGTAACGGTGATCTCCATAATTCCTAAGCTCCTAAAGCCTATACTATGAAAGGAATAGACTTAGAATGAATTTACCCCTATTAAAATACACCTTTCTGAGCTTAAAACGTCATAGTAGCCTATCAACGTAGCCTCACCTACCTCGAACCATTCGATAGGTGATATAAATCTCTGTTCGTAAAGCGCCTCAAATGGAGCCATCTAAATGTTGGAGTGGTAACTATTGTTATAGGAAAACTCAATGAGAGGCAAGTGGCCATCCCAACAACCCTTGAAATCAATCACACATTCTCTCAACATGTCCTCACGAATCTAGATGGTCACTCAGCCTGACCATTTGTCTGCAGGTGAAAAGTTGTGCCAAGCTTTTACCAGAGTACCAAGGTCTCTCTGAAATGATCTCCAAAACTGAGAGGTGAACTAAGTACCCCTATTTGAGATGATGGACAAATAAACTCCATGCGACTGAACCAAATCCAAAAAGTAGAGTCTAGCATAATCCTCAGTTGAATTTGTAGTTTTGACTGGTAAGAAATGTGCTGATTTGGTCAACCTATCTAAAATCACCCGTACAGAGTTATACTGTCGGCACGTATGAGCAAACCTTGTAATAAAGTGCATATTGATCTCTTCCTACTTCCAAGTAGGAATATTGATATCCTTATGCATACCTCCCAGTATTTGATGCTCAACCTTCACTTGTTGATAGTTAGGACACTTGTTAATGGCACCTAGATGGTGATGAGTTTGTAATTTAGCAACTCATTAGGCTTTTAAGCATGAGCTTTTTCTTGGTTTCAACTCATCTAGGATGGTTTTATGCCTTTTTCCTTTGATTTTTGTAGGTATTAGGCACAAATAAAGAAAATAAAGAAATTGAACAAAGAGCAAGTGCTGGAAATAGGAGACCTGTGTTTTGCAGATCTGATACTGGCAAAACGCAAGTGAGACATCGATCGAACTACCCTGGAGCTTGAAGAGAACCGTGGAAGGCAGCTTAGTACTTGTGAAGTGTAGGTGTAGATGTAGAAGCTGTCACGGCCTAAGTTTATGCCCTGGATGCGACAAAGTACTTAGGATCACAAGAACCCATAGTAAAACATAACTCTAATAAAACTAGTCCGATGTAAAATAATATTGAGGGGATTTTGACTAAAGAAATAACCAAATACTGCAAATACTGGAACTCAAGTTGAATCTAACATATACTGTCTGAAATCCTTCTAAAAGAACTGATGAGTTGCTGGGACCAATCCCTAGCTAACTCTGACGTATGAAACTAAATAGAAAATAACAAAATAGAAATTGAAACTTCAGGCCTCGGCAGACGAGGACTCATCACTGAAAGCTGCTGGAGAATTGCCAAGAGAAACTAGCTGCAGTGTTGAGGCTTGGTACCTGAGCCTATATCATTAAATGATATAGTACATTGAAATATACGATCGGTACTTTGAATTTACTGAGTATGTGATATGTAACTAAAATATACTTATACTAAAGACTAGTAAACTGAACTGAAATAACATGCAACGACTCTATCTAAACTCAGAAATACTACAAAATATTCTGACATATGTGCAAATACCATGAGAACTGATACATTGAATTAGAGTCGTGAGCCTAGTCTCAAATATGATAGTCTGGACTGGATTGAGAACCCTAATTGTACTGGACTGTGGGAGAGCCAATAGCCGACATAAAACCACGTAAGCTAGATATGGAATCGGATGTACACACCCTATCGAAGAGAGACCGTTGTACCTTGCCAGGGTATATGTAACACCCCGGAAGCTTAAAATTAATATTCGGGACTCTAATCAGGAAATCTAAAAAACTGCAGAAATGTTACAAAACGACCCATCCAACGAGTTGTTAAGGGACCTAATGACTCGTTAGGTCAACCATGAGAAGGATGCCTAAGAGAAAGTTAGTGTTCTCAAATGGTGACCTCAAGAGTCGTGGTCATGTTCCACGACTCGTTAAGTCACTCATTGTCAGGCCAGAATCCAGAAACTTGAGAAGATGGCAATGTAATTGACGGGTGGTCACCAAAAGTAGTCGTCAGTGGGAACGACACATTGAGTGACCCGTTACAAGCCTAGTATTATTTCCTAGGGGGTGAGACATTGTGGTCGACGCCTGGTGACCATGAGTCGTGGCTAGTGACCACGACTCGTTAAGTCGCTCGTGGTCACCCACTGGAGTTTCCAGGCAGTTTACCTTACGAGCATGACCACGAGTCGTGGTAAGGTCCCATGACTCGTTACGTCACGCGTTAGAGACACCTGACAGTTTTCCCCAGTGAATTTCTAAGGACTATTTAGTAATTCCTTACCCTCCAAAGCTTTAAACTATGTCATTTTAGCATTAGTTTCAAACGTTTTAGTAGGGGTAATGGGTTCTTTTCCTCATTCCCCACTCAAACTTCCCAGAAATAGAACATTGAGTTCCTCTCAGAGCATTTTAGAGCTTCAAACTAGGGCAGATCCTTCTTGTTCAATTCTCCAGCAATTCCTCTAGGCTTCTTCATCAGGTATGAGAGAATTCAACAAGGGAATTGGTCTTCCCTTGTGTCCCCCCCAAACACCCTATACTAGTTCTCTATTAGTTTTATCCCTAAGTTTTCGAATACAAGCAAATCGCATGTTACATTTCATTAATTTCCTATAAAATGATATCCTCGCTTGCTATTGATATTATTCCCATCAATTTTAACTTAAATTATCGAGGTTCTTGAAATAGTGAATTTAAGCCCTAACTTTCGAGTATTTGATTTTGATTATAAATCCCATCTAGTGAATGAAGATTTTCTTTGGGTTGAATTTCTTAGAAATTCTTACTATATATATGTTGAGCAACTATCCCATTGATAAGAATGAGTCTAGCTTTGTCGGGTGAGATTTCTTTAGTTCTTGAGATTCAGCATATTGTGAAAATTCCCGTGTGGTTGGGACAAGTTGAGTTCTCTACTAGCTGTTAGTAATTCAGACCAGTTAGAATGTAGAATATCTTAAAAATCATTCAGAAAATTGTCAACTGATCAGTTTGACTTCAGTCCTATTTCGATGTGTCAGTGGTGCCTCTCAGTTATCAGAATCAGACTTAGATTATAGTTTTTGGTCCATTAGGCGGTCATGAAATTCTAGTATATATCTCTAACCATCCCTAGGACCCCATTTCAGTAACAAATTGTTCTTAGATGGTTACGATGCTTCCAGACAAGAAGCTTTGACCAGTCTAGAACCCAATTTCAGAATATGGTCCGATAAGATTCTCAGGGTACATGTAGTTATACATCCCTGACTAGTCTTGGAACCTAGTTTTGAGCTATCATCTTAGTAGTTCAATTAGGTTTTTCCAATTGGAGTAGAACATAGCACCGAGAGGGCCGGGGTTCTGGCGCACCCAGGTTCCCAAAACTACGTTGCCAGCGTAGGTTATAATATTACTTGGCCTGATTGGCCCCAGACTTTTGGGATCACTCAATTCATGCCTTTATACCCTGGCAAGGTATATTGGGTCCTACCGATGGGCTGTATACGTAAGACTCTACGTCTAGCTCACGTGGTTATATGTCGATTATAGACTCTCCCACTAGTCAGTCCAGTCCAATCTAGTTTCAGAATAAGAAGCTTAGTTCAGTACTAGTTCTATCCATTTAGTTCAGTTCAGTTCAGTATCTCAGACTCAGAACATGTCTTTGACCATCAAACAAGGTCATGTTGACCATCTCAGATTATATAAGTAGTTCAATTCAGGTTACCTATTGGTCATTGCGTGTCATTTCAATTCAGATTTTATATTTAGTTTTGTTTCTCCCACTTACTCAGTACATTCAAAGTACTGACGCATACTTTTATGTTGTATCATTTCATGATACAGCTGCAGGTTCTCAGACTCAGCTCCGTTAGTCACCGCAGATCAGATTCTCCACCTCAGCTGTGAAGTGTGAGTCGTCATCATCCGAGGGCATTATTTCTTCCTTTCAGTCATTTATTAGTTTCAGTTAGAGTTAGAGTTAGCTGGGGGCTTGTCCCAGCAACTCCTCAGTTAGATGGCTTTCCGACAAACATGATATTCAAATTTATCAATATTATTCAATTGTTTGAACTTTTTGTTTTCAGACTTGTCTCTCATAAATATTTAATGATATTATTTCAAAGTTCCGATGTGCATGTTTACTCAGAATGCTAGTAACTGATAGACCAGGGGTTGACGTGGGGTCACTTGTGGCTTCAAGTACCGTGTTACGCCCAGAGTGTAGGCTCGGGGCATGAAGAACTTGGTATCAGAGCCCTAGGTTTAGAGTATCCTCGGAATGTCTGAAATCTGCATCGAGTAGAGTCCTTTTCATGGGTGTGAAGCGCACCACACTTATGGCGAGGAGGCTATGAGATCTTATTAGGAAAACTCTATTTTGTTCATATAGTTTATCGTGCATTAAAGTTCCATTCCCGAAATACCCTTCTAATTCATGCTCTCTTTCATTTTAGTGAACCATGCCTCCCAGAAGTGGTAATGGAAGAAGGGCTACTAATGACAACAGAACTGCCCCATCAGGCCCGGCAGCTCCTCAGGATTAATCCATATCCATCGCCGAATTCAGGGCGGCTATTCAATTGCTGGCTCAAACAGTCACCAACTAGGTGGACTAGCAGGTGATTCCAGTAGCCACAAATGGTTCTTCAGCTACTGCTCGGGTGCGGGATATTACCCGGATGAAACCTCCAGATTTTCATGGAACGATGGTGGGTGAGGACCCACAAGGGTTTGTAGATGAGATTAGAAAAATCACCCGAATTATGGGTGTCAGTTCCTCTGAAAGTGATGATTTGGCTGCCTACCAGTTGAAAGGAGTAGCCCAAGTCTGGCATGACCAGTGGAAGGAAGGACAACCAACGGAAGCAGGACTAGTGGATTGGGAAGAATTCCACATAGCTTTCTTAAACAGATTTTCCCTCGGGAGCTGAGGGAAGCTAAGATGGAAAAATGTATGAATCTACATCAGGGCAATAGAAAAGTGGAGGAATATGCTCTAGAGTTTACCAGACTATCAAAGTATGCTCCGGAGATGGTAGTCGAGCCAAGGGCTCGCATGTTGAAGTTCGTAAATGGAGTATCTAATCTGGTCCTCAAGGAGTGCAGGACGACAATGCTAATCAAGGATATGGACCTCTCTAGCTTAACTATGTATTCCCAGCAGATTGAGGCTGAAAAGCTGAAAGATATGGAACGTAAGAACAAACGAGCAAGCACTGGCCAGTCAGATTTCAGCCATCAAAGGTCTAGCGGTAGTAGCTGCCCAGCAGTAGCAGCAACAACAACAGTAGAGAATCCCAGCACCTAGTTCAGCCACCGCCCAAACCTTTCGATCCCGCCAGGATCAAAGGGGTGGATCATCTGGCACTCAGTCTCAGAATCATAGTACCCGGAACAAGTATCCAGCTTGTCCCAAGTGCGGTAGGAACCACCTGGGAGAATGCCTTCAGGGATGAGAGGGCTATTTTGGGTGTGGACAGCTTGGACACTGGCTTAAGGAGTTCCATTAACGAGGTGAGGGAGATCACAATCCACCACATCATCAGCTCCAGCAGGTCAACCAGCCCAGTAGGCTAATAAATCAGGTACAGATGGTGGTCAACGCCAAAATCATATTTGTGCTCTATCTTCCCGTCAGGAATAGGAAAGCTCACGCGATGTAGTTACTGGTATGTTACATCTCTTCCATCTAGACGTGTATGACCTCTTAGATCAAGGAGCCACTGTCTCGTTCGTGACTCCCTATATAGTAGTCCAGTTCCATGCCAGTCCAGAGGTCCTCTCAGAACCATTCTCAGTCTCCACCCCAGTTAGCGAGCCAGTTAGAGCCAGCCGGGTGTATAGAAACTGCCCAGTCTAAGTTTTGAGTAAAGTAATTCCGGATGATCTCATAGAGCTAGACATGGTCGACTTTGACCTTATTCTCGGCATGGATTGGTAACACTCCGTCTATGCCTCAGTCGATTGCAGAACTAGAATTGTCAAGTTTAAATTTCTGAATGAACCAGTGTTAGAATGGTCAGGCAGCAGTTCAGCGCCTAAGGGTAGCTTCATTTCCTACCTTAATTCCTAGAAACTCATCTCCAAAGGATGTCTATATCATCTGGTTCGGCTCTAGGATTCCAACTCTGAGACCCCAACCATCCAGTTAGTTCTAGTAGTTAGTGAGTTCCCATATATTTTTCCTGAGGACCTTCCCGGAGTTCCCTCTAAACGGGAAATAGACTTTGGAATAGATCTCCTTACAGAATGGCTCCAGCTGAGCTTAAGGAGTTGAAGGAGCATCTAAAAGATCTTATTGACAAGGGTTTTATCAGACACAACATCTCTCCCTGGGGTGCTCCAATTCTATTCGTGTGAAAGAAGGACGGTACCCTCAGAATGTGCATAGATTACTGTCATCTGAACAAAGTCACAGTCAAGAATAGATATCCCCTACCTAGAATTGATGACCTGTTCGACTAGCTTCAGGGAGAAAGTTGTTTCTCTAAGATCGATCTCAGGTCAGGATACCATTAGTTAAGGGTCAGAGAGTGTGACATACTGAAAACAGCATTCAAAATTCAGTATAGTCATTACGAGTTTTTGGTGATGTCCTTTGGACTCACAAACGCCCTTGCAGCCTTTATGGCCCTGATGAACAGAGTTTTCAAGCAGTACCTAGATATGTTCGTCATTGTATTTATCGAAGATATTAGGGTTTGAGGCTTCATGCCACAGTCACTCACTTTCTCTACAACTATGAGCCATGTATCACAACCTGTGAAATGTAGGTTAAGTGTAGGGGAAGGGCTTTATTGGCTTAGTGTTCTGTCGTAATCCTGTAACTCACGTACAAATAGCTGGTGTCCACCTTCAAAATGTAGGTGCAACACAGGTACTGCTAATTCCTTATATTGATGCTTCATTTTGTTTGACATCCAATTTTTAAAAATTTCCTTAGCTTAGTATAGTTGTTGCCTTTAATTTTCAGTTATCAAAAATATAAAAAGATGATTAGTATATTTGTGGCACTAACATCATTTTTGCAGCAAAATGACCTCCTCCAGGCAAATAGACAAAAGGGAGGCCCCTTCCACCTCAAACAACAAAGGGAAGGGGAAATCCAAAGAAACCCCAGCCTCCACCAACAGTAGGAATGTTATTATCTATTGTGTGCCCGACATGAAAGCGCACTACATCATATGTGTGGAGAGACCAATCACCACTGAAAAACACTTTGACTTGGCTGGGCTGGGGAATGACTTCCCTAATATCAGTGCTCAATTTAACAATAGGAAGTGACATATGTTCACTGAGCCTCTACCCAACTATTACCCCAATCTTACACCGGAGTTTTATGCTTCCTACCCCAAGCAAGGAAAGATGCAATAAAGCACAAAAGGAAGGTCGATGATTTCCCTTGCTCCCCTTCAGCCAAGGTTCGGGGTGTAAAAGTTGACATCACTCCTGATGCTATCAATTCCATATTTTGGGAGGATGAGATTGACTCAGGGACAGAGTTTGTAGTAAGGTTGGCGGCAAAAGAAGACCAGTTTTGTTGGGTAGCAAGAATTATCGCCAGTGGTCAACCTGTATGGGGTACCATGGGGGGGAAATTGTGAGGCAGGACCAGATATTTGAGGCCAAGTTGTGGATTGAATTTATCTGTGGTTGCATCATGCCATCTAAGAATGATCAGTGTGTGAACCTCAAAGTGACCATACTTATTGCTTACATTATACTGGGGTGCCCATTAACGTTGGTGAAGTGGTAGCTACTCAAATGAAGCATATGGCCAGATTAAAAGCGACCTCATGCGATACGCTACTCTTATTAACCAATTGTGCCTCAAAGAGAGAATTCCACTATTTCCTAATGAAATCACAAGCTCCGCTACGGGTGTCATCTCCATTAAAATAAAAGGGGAAGCGGATGCACCCAAGAGAAAAAGAAAGAAAATAAAAATTGTTTCTATTTCCTTGTGGTTAGCTATTATTGGCCGTGCGGGGCCCATATGTACTTTAGTTTACGTGCTGGTCATGTAGGGCCTCATTTAGTTGATAGATTAGCTGCTTTTTCGGCCATAGTTAGCTTAGCACTGGTTTTACTTTATAGTTATAACTAGACATCATGGTGGTCTTGTCAGCCCGCATAGGATTCCCCGTTGTTGTATTTTATGGCTAGCTGGTTTTCTTTTACAGGTGGCTATAAGGCCTTGTCACCCGAGTTATATTTTAGCCGAGATATAACTTTGTTTTCTTGATTTGAAATGCTTTGCACCGGGGTACGCGGAGCCTGGATAAGTTAGTAAAGATTCTAGTAGGGCACCAGGTACCAGTCATGCCTCCCAAGGTGGGGGCGTGACAAACTTATTATCCCGAGTGAGTCGTATCCTAGAGGTGTCTGCAAGTCGTGCTAAGTAGAGTCTTGTCTAAGGATGTGTTGTGCACCACATTCTATAGGTAGGAGAGTCTGCGAGGCATGATAGGTGGTTCCTCTTTCTTCTTATCCAATCGTGTTATAGAGCTGTACAATATTGGGTTGAGTAACTAAGTACCATATTCGTTTATCTGAAGAAATGGCAGACCCGCGACACCCCGGTAGGAGATTGGATGTTCTGCGGTAGGGGAAAGGCACTAGCGAGTGCCTGGTCAGAGTCAACTGATCTAAGGGCGATTGGAGACTTCATCCCGGTCTCCCCAGCACTCTCCACAATGCCGAGGCCGCTCGGAGCGGCCTATGTGGTAACACTACCTCTAGTAGTCTCTATACCGGTGCCATAGGATCGGAGGTTAGGAGTGTTGTTGTTATGTTAGCTCGGATGATGGTTGCACCGGTGTCGGCCGGTGGCACCCACAATCGTAGACCTCCAGGAGGATTTCAGCCAGTTCGGGTCCGAGAGTTTATCGCACTAACTGCCCCGCTATTCCTGGGGACAGATCGAGCGGAGGACCCTCGAGATTTCTTGGATCGGATGCGGTGGATTTTAGGGTAATGCATGCTACACTGCGAGTCGGTGGAGTTAAGCGGTATTCCGGCTATGGGACATCGCGGTGCGTAGTACGAGGACAGGAGAGGTCCCGGAAGGAGGTGTCTCCCCTCCGACTTGGCCCAGCTTTTCAAGGCTTTTACGGATCACTACACCTTACGGGGAAATTCGACGGGCCGGGTTTATCGGTTTTCTACATATAGAAGGTGTTGATGAGTGTCCGAGAGTACACTATGAGGTTCGACTCCCTGGCCCGATATACTTTTGACCTTTGTAGATACCATGCCAACTAGTGTGCATCGGTTTATTATGAAATTTGAATCCGAAATATATGGAGACGTATCATGGCCACTCGGCGGAGGACATGGATATTGCCAGCGTTCGAGGCTTTGCTGAGAATATTGAAAAGAAGTCGGAACGGCAACGGGGGCTAGATAAGGAAGGTAAATCAAGAGCAGCACCATAGGGCCAAACCCAGGGACATGTAGGGAGAGTGTCGGGTGGACCCAGGCCACAGTTTTCAGATAGACCACCCGAACCCCCGGCTCCACAACGGCGACGGGGAGTGGATCGGCCGTCGGTTGCGGTCGGGGCCGGCGAGAGCTCACAATCCCGCGAGGTCGAGAGGAGTGGGGCAGGTACACTCACCGTGCCACCTTGCCCTATTTGCAGTCGATGTCACTCCGGGGCATGCAGGTATGGTTCCACAACATGTTATACCTATGGACAAGAGGGTTATCAAATGAGAGATTGTACGGCGAGTCGAGTGATCGGGGCGCGGGATAGACCTTCAGTAGGGTCATGTGCCCAGCATCTCCAGCAGGGGCATGGCCGTCAGCTCTAGCCGGCGGAGGCCAAGAGCCGGACCGGGGCCTCTAGCTCGAGGTGCAGTCCGAGATCGCACCCATGCCTCACCGGGATGGCGAGGAGTCGGAAGTCGTCACCGTGGATGTAGTAGCGGTATCTTTGGACATTTTCTCCATTACGTTTATCTTGATAGATCCGGGATCCACGTTTGCCTAAGTTTTACACTTTGTTAGTGGCTCAGTTCCGGTATTACGTCGGAATTGCTTGACGACCTTTTGATGTCTACACTGATCGGTGACTCCATCTTCCAAAAGGGTCTACTAGAGATGCCTAGTAGGGTTCTGGCCCAGTCGTCGAGACCTTAACGAATTTGGTAGAACTAGAAATGATCGGATTGCAGTGAGATTATGGGTATGGATTGGTTGGCGCCACGCTATGCCAATGTTGAATGTTGAACCAAGACTGTCCATTCCACTTTCCATGGGAGGTTTTTATGAGAGTGGAAAGGTAGTGCTGACCATGCCAAAAGGTAGGTTTATTTCCTATCTTCGGGCGAGAAAGTTGATAGCGAAAGGATGTATTTATCACATTGTCAGGGTTCAGGATGTCCAAGCAGAATCTCCAACTCTTCAATCCATTCCCACATTAGTCAATAAGTTTCCGGATGTATTCCCAGATGAACTCCTGGTATTCCCAAAACGAGGAATCGATTTTGCAATTGATTTGTGCAGGTACTCGGTCCATATCTATTCTCCGTACCGAATGGCTCCTGCTGAGCTCAGAGAGTTGAAGGAACAGTTGAAAAGAATCTGTTAGATAAGGGTTTCATCGGGCCGGAGTACTTCACCGTAGGAGCGCCCGGTCCTCTTTTTGAGAAAGAGGATGGTGCTCCCTGCGCATGTGTATAGACTGCAAACCAGAGTTGAATAAAGTCACTATCAAGAATAAGTACCCGCTTCCCAAAATAGATGACTTGTTTGATCAGTTACAGGGGGCAAAATATTTCTCCAAAATTGACTTAAGGTTAGGGTACCATCGGGTTTCGGAGTTCACGAGAGGATATTTCAAAGGCGCTTTCGGGGCCGGGTATGGCTACTTCATTCTGATCATGTCCACCTGGGCTGACGAATGCACCAGCAATGTTCATGGACCTAATGAACAGCATCTTTAGGCCGTATCTGGACCTGTTTGTGATAGTATTTATTCATGATATTACGGTATATTCCGCTCATAGGCAAATCACTAGGATCACCTACGAAAAGTGCTCCAAACTCTCAGAATCGCCAAGCGCTAATTCGAAATTTTCTAAATGTGAAATTTTGCTGAAATTTACTGGCCTTTTGGGCCACGTCATTAATGAATCTTGTGTCTGGTAGATTCGCCAAAATGCTCGAGTAGTAAAAACATGGCCTAAACCTACCACTTCGACCAAGGTACGTAGTTTCTGAGATTTTTAGGGTATTCTGAGGAGGTTTGTGGAAGGATTTTCTACCTTAGCAGTGCCTCTGACCAGAAGTTAACTCGAAAAACTAAATTTCACTAGGCTGAAGCATGTGACAGGCTTTCGGGAATTGAAAAATAGGTTGACATCAACACCGGTAATATCCTTGCCGAGAGGATCGGAGGGTTATGCGGTATCTTTGCGATGCTTCGAGCATCGGGTTAGGATGTGTTCTGAGACAACATGGTAAGAAACATTTCTTACGCGTCCGGACGGGCGAGGAAGCATGAGAAGAACTACCCATTGATACAGGTTGGCCGTGGTAATTCATGCCTTGAAAATATAGAAGCACTATTTGCCATGGTTCACGTGGATATCTTCACTGATCACAAAAGCCTCAGTACATTTCACACAGAAAGAGTTGAATCTATATGACGTCAGTTACATTTGAAAAACTATGATGTGAATATTTTTATCATCGAGGAAAGCCAATGTTGTAGCAGATTTCCTCGGCCGTAAATCCATGGGGAGCTTAGTACACTTGAATCGAGAACAACGGGAGCTGGCCTGAGAAATTGCATCAGTTAACCAGGTTTAGTTTGTCCATTATAGTAAATTCAGGATATAGTGGGCAGTGATTCGGAATACGAGCGATATCATCATTAGTTGTGGAAGTGGAAGTGAAAGAACAGCGGTACGAAGAACCTAACTTGGTTTATCTCAGAGACAAAGTTCAGCGAGGGGAAGTAACAAACTTTCAGGTAGCCCGAGATGGAGTTTTGAGATAGAGACCGCCTCTGTGTTAGGACTGTAGCGGAGACCGCCCGACAAATTATGGGCGAGGTGCATTACTCCTGTTACTCTCTTCATCTAGGTTCGACAAAGATGTATCATGATATAAAAGAAAATTATTGGTGTCCGGGAATTAAAATGGAGATAGCAGGATTTGTAGCTCAATGTCTAATTGCCAACGGTGAAAGTCGAACATCAAAAACCCGACGGACTAACACGGAAATAGCCGGTGCCTATGTGGAAGTGGGAGACAATTAATATGGATTGTGTGATAGGATTACCTCGTACCAGGCATAAATTTGACTCCATGGAGTTGTAGTAGATAGATTGACAAATCGGCTCACTTTCTCCCGGTAGGGCTACCTTTTAGTGAAGATTATGCTGAACTGTATATCAGAGAGATAGTCCAACTGCATGATGTTCCGTTATTGATTATTTCCGACAGAGGGGCACAGTTTACATCTAAACTTTGGCAGTCCTTTCGAAGAATCATGAGGACGCATGTTAGCTCGACACGGCCTTCCATCCTCAAGCAGGCGTGCAGGCAGAACGCCTAATTCAGACGCTCGAGATATGTTACGAGCGTGTGTGCTGGATTTTGGAGGCAGTTGGGATGAACACTTACCGCTTATTGAGTTTTCTTACAATAACCGGTTATCACTAGGCAATCCATATAACACCTTATGAGGCCTTGTATGGGCAAATACGGGTGCCCGGTTGGTTGGTTCGAGGTTTGGAAAATCAGGGTTAATTGGGCTAGATATAATTCAACAGTCATAGGAGAAGTACAAGTTTATCGAACGTCTGCTAACGGCTGAGCTGCAAGAAATCTTACGATGATGTCGTCTGCATCACGGAGTTTAGTATAGGTGAATGGGTATTTTTGAAAGTCTTGTTGATGAAAGGCGGGATGAGGTTTGGCAAAAAGGGTAAACTCAGCCCGAGGTTTATTGGTCATTATCCAAAATACTTAGGAGAATAGTCGGGTGGCATACAAGCTAGATTTGCCTTGAGTGGAATAGTTCATCCGTCTTTCATGTGTTGATGCTAAGAAAATGCATAGGGGATCCTTCACTAGTTGTGCCAGTTGAGGATGTCCAAGTTACCGAGGAATTGGGTTATGAATAGGTTCCGGTAGCTATATTGGATTGATAGATTCGCAGATTGAGGAAACAGATGTCTCTTCGATTAAAGTATTATGGAGGAATAGGAATAAAGAGGAGATGACATGGGAAGCTAAGGATGATATGAGATCCAAGTATCCTCATTTTTTCCAGACTTAGTCAGGTTATGCAGTTAAAGGTACATTTACGATTCACTTTGTTACGCCAATGTATGTTACATATGCGCACATCGGCTAGATACAATGTTGTTGAGAAATAGTTTGTATAGTGTTATGTGAAATAGTTGTATTGGACTTTTTGCGTTTCAGGTTTTCCAGATAGTCCATATTACAGAGGAAACTCTGTCGAAATTTTCTAGAATAGGTAGATATAAGAGTTAAGGTTCCTATAAAATTGAAGTTAACATTCGAGGATGAATGTTCTTAAGAGGGGGGGGGGAGGATGTTACACCCCATAAGTTTCTAATATTTAGATGGCCTATTCGTATGTTGGTTAACAGTTTTATAGCATAATATGTACGAGAAAGGGCCCGGGAAAAGGTCGAACGAGTGCGGAGTCGGGCATGCAAGGAGAGGGTCGGACCGGTTTGCCCAAAGGGGCAATGTGTCGCGGACCCTACCCTGGCACGTTGGGCGCCATGGCACGCCCGACTATTGACATGTTACGGTCTGTGCCACGGACCCCGTGTCCACCGCCCAAAGATATATTTATATATGTTAAGTAGCTTTATTTGGTTTCATACAGATATATATGTTCTTCGTCCCAACAGCAAAGTTACGCCATTTTAAAATTAATTTCCTCCATTTGGACTGTAAAACGCTGCCCAAATTTAAATTAACTTCGGGTATCAAAGTATAAGGCTGCAGGGAGCATTACTACGGAGTTAGTTTTCGTGAAATTCTCTGGCGAATCGTAGCCCATGAAGCTAAAGTTGTTGGAATTTCTCCAAACTAGTGTCAATACGATCGCAGGCACATTAAAGTATGTATTTCTCCCTTCTGGACTTTCGAGAATTTATGAGTTTTAGACCATGTTTCATCAAGTTGAAAATAGTTAATATTTATATATAAAGTTATCATTGTAAATTTGAAATGTGAAATTAGCCTCATTCTTCCAATAATCTGATTCTAGTTCAGAAGAAGCGATTGAATATGAGATGAGACTCACCATTTAATCAGTAATCGACAAATGAGGTTTGTTAAGGAGGTTTCCTTCGGCAAGTTAGTTTCCTTAGCATGATAACTCAGTTTGAATCCCAGTATGAATACCAAAAGCATGTATACTTGTTATGATTAGTTATTGTTATTAGCTGAGATCAGTATTCCATGTTAGTTTGGGATGGATTATGCCTGTATAGCCTTCATGACCGACCCGGGGTTATTAGCTGTGTCGACACCCGCAGGGAACGAGATGATATTTTTATTTGATTTTAAAAAGTCGTTTATAGGTAGCGGTTTGATTTGAGAATGGCATTATTTCTTTCTAATTCCACGTTGCTCTACAGGCCGGTACGCAGATGGTCCCAGGTCCTCCAATGTCGTGGTTGTCTCCTATACACCCCCGTTGAGCTTGGTGCCCGGGTGCGGCTATCGAGTCCACTGAGCTGGACATAGCTATAGTCGGGGCAGCGAGTATTTGCACATACTGCTAGGGGACCGGTAGGACTGACTATAGCTATTACTTGACCCAGTACTGACCTTGATAGGGGTATATAGATTTGAAGTGCACTCACCAGGGCTTGTGGGGGCCCGGGTGGGTTCTTTGTGCTGGTTGTACCTTGGAAACATGGGGGTCGAGGTAAAGGTTTTTCTTTAGTTATTTATAAATTAGAAGTCTATTCAGGTATGATCTCTATCCCTTCATTTCAATTATTTTAGGGACTTCTATCCGTCATTTCAGTCATTTGTGTCGTCTTACATAATTAGTACCTATTGTACCGACGCCCTTTAAGAGCCTTGCATTACTTACTGTGGTGGATAGGCAGAAGTAGGTCGCGTCGTAGGCTTTCGTCGGCATCATCGAGCGGTGCTCCTTTCTTCCGGAGCTTGTAGATAGAAGGTTTACTTCCCTTTTGATTGTACAGCTTATAGGTAAGGTTGGGGCCCTGTCCCGACCATCATATTACTCCTAGAGGCTTGCAATTGTTTCTATTTCACAGTAGTTATTGTTATTAATGATATTAGAGGCCCATGTACTTTAGTTTATGTGCTGGCCGTGTGAGGCCTCGTTTAAGTTATAGATTGGCGGCTTTGTCGGCCATAGTTAACAACACTGCTTTTACTTACAGTTATAACTAGACATCATGGTGGTCTTGTCGGCTTCCGAATAGGATTCCCCGTTATTATTGTTTTTGGCTAGTTGGTTTTCTTTTAAAGGTATTATAAGAACCTTGTCGGCGGAGGTTGTATTTATAGCCGAGATATAGCTCATTATTTCCTTGATTTGTGGAAGTAAGCCTGCACTAGCGGTGCGCAGGCCTAGTTAAGTCCGGATTGAGAGATCCTAGTAAGGCACGGGTAGCGGTCATGCCTCCCAAGGTGAGAATGAAACCAACAATCGATCCAACAGTTCGTGGCAACATGCGACTTGTGGTATCGAGGTCGTTAGATACTGCCTCCTAACATATCTCTCAAATCCTTCCCACGACTCGTCGGGACGAGGCGTTACTTCCAAACGTGGGTTGGATCAACAGTCGTCGACTTCTTGGTGGCTTGACTTCCTTACCAAGAGCCTCACCACAAATCGTGGTTCCTTCCTAATGAGTCATGGTCTCCACCCATCACCTACGCCATTATCAACCTCTGCTGCTGACCTCAACTAACGACCGTAGTTTCTTCCTAACGGTCATTGAGTCTTCCGTTGTTTACCCTATTGCCTAGCCTCACCCTAACCACGGCTGCAAAGGAAGGCCCGTTGTATCCCACAATGGATCGTCATACCTCCCGTCGTCCCCACTGCCACCAACCTTTCACTAACCAACAACAACATACAATGACTCGTGGTTTGATACCACAATCGTTCTATGAGACAAATCTTGTGATATTTTGTCGGTTTTTTACGCACTTTTTTCAAATTCAACTCCCGGATCCATTGTTTGCTTTCCGGGGGTATTACAATATCTCCCTGACCCAGAAACATTCGTAATTGAATGTAGAAAACAAGCAACAAACAGAAACATACAATTTATCATAGCCATATACTGATCATTTTAACCGATATATCACGAATAAGCTACCTCAGAATCAAACCATATAGATGAATTGATCTTATACTTCACATACACATAAAAAGAAACTTGAACACATTAGCGATATGAAAACTAGATAAGTCATAGGAGCCAAAACTGAAACCTCAAGACGGAACTGAACAAATGTGGATATCTAGCCATCATGTCCGCTTCGGCTTCCTATGTAGCTCCCTCAACATGCTAATTTCTCTATAAAACCTTAACTAAAGCTACTTCTTTGTTTTTCAACTTCCATTACGATAGTCTAAGATTTCAACAGGAATTTCTTCATAACTGAGGCTGTCTTTCACACCAATGCTGTCTACCGGAACTACCAAGGCTGGATCACCCAAACACTTTTTCAAAAGCGACACATGGAAGATGGGATGAGCGAAGATAGCTCCGATGGCAAGTCCGACTCATACGCCACCTTACCAACTCTTCTCACAACCCGGTAGGACCAACCAGCGGAGACTGAGTTTCCCTTTCTTCCAAACTGCATGACTCCTTCATAGGAGATACCTTTAGGAATGCCCAGTCGTCATCAAACTCCAATCCTCCTCCTCACATCGGCATAAGATTCGGCGACTCGGCGATTTTCAACCCGATCCCTAATAAATGGACCTTTACCATGGCCTCATGAACGGAATC
The DNA here is from genome assembly GCA_018107945.1 of Datura stramonium. Classification (NCBI taxonomy): domain Eukaryota; kingdom Viridiplantae; phylum Streptophyta; class Magnoliopsida; order Solanales; family Solanaceae; genus Datura; species Datura stramonium. Next base: position 28,479 of record JACEIK010001137.1, read on the forward strand.
GGGTCCTATCATGGCTGCCTCACCTACCTCAAGCCAACTGATGGGTGATCTACACCTTCGCTCATACAGAGCCTCGAATGGTGCCATCTGGATACTAGAGTGATAAGCGTTATTATAGGAAAACTCAATCCAGGAAAATGATCATCCCAACTACCTTTGAAATCCATCAACATGCCCTTAACATATCTCGAGGTCTGAATGGCTCATTCTGTCTGGCCGCATGTTTGCGGATGGAAGGCTGTACTAAGCTTAACCTACGTCCCAAGTCCTTTTTGAAAAGAATGCCAAAATTGGGGTAAAGCGAGTACCTCGGTGCGAAATAATAGACAAGGGCACTCCATGAAGTCGAAACAACTCTGAATATACAAATTAGCATAATCATCCACTGAATCCTTGGTCTTGACCGGTAGGAAGTGTGCAGCCTTGGTTAACCTGTCGACCACCACCCAAATGGAGTCGTATTGCCGGCGAGTACGAGGCAGGTATGTAACAAAATCCATATTAATTTCTTCCAACATCAAAGTGGGAATGCTAATATCCTGAAGTACACCTCCCGACCTTTGATGCTTGACTTTCACTTGCTGACAGTTTGGACATTTTTCTACGAACTCTGCAATATCCTTCTTCATACCATCCCAAAAATATATTTCTTGCAAGTCCCTACACATCTTCATGGATCCCGTATGGATGGAATATACGGCACCATGTGCCTCATACAATATCCAAACCCTCAAGTATCGGCGATAGGAACATATAGTTGACCCCGATCGTAGTACACCATCTCCCTCCTTGGGAGAAGACCTCCACCTTCTGACTCCTCACCGCCTCCTTTAGCTTCCTCAATATTGGATCCTCATCTTGCCTAGATTTAACATCAACCACCAAGGACGATTCTGACCCGTTATCTACAACAACACCGCCATAGAGTCGAGTCGTCAATCTAACTCCCAGTATTGCAAGTCGGTGAACATGTTTCACCAACTCCTTCTTCCCCTCTCATGGGACACTCTCAATTGAGAGCCTACTAAGCACATCTGCAACCACATTTGCCTTGCCCCGGTGGTAGAGGATACTCATGTCATAGTCCTTAAGTAAGTCCAACCACCTCCTTTTAGAAGATTTAAATCTTTCTATGTGAACACATATTGCAAGATCTTTTGATCCGTAAATACATCCACGTGGATCCCATACAAGTAATGTCGCCATATCTTCAATGCAAACACTACCGTGGCCAACTCAAGATCATGGGTTGGGTAATTCTTTTCATGAACTTTTAGCTGTCTCGAGGCATATGCTCTTACCTTCCCTGCTTGCATCAACACATCCTAGTCCAACTCTTGAAGCATCACAATATACAACAAAGCCATTCATACCCTTGGGTAGTGTCAACACTGGTGCTGGGGGAGTAGGTTGTGTCTTCAACTCTTGGAAGCTTTTCTCAGAAGCATCGTACCATTGGAACTTCACCTTTTCTGAGTCAGCTTGGTCAAGGTGCGGTAATAGATGATAAAACCTCAACAAATATACGGTAGTAGCTAGCTAGACCCAAGAAACTCCGAATTTCAGAAGGATTCACCACTGTGGGCCAATTTTTCACCGCCTCAATTTTCTGGGAATCTACCCTTATGTCTTCGGTTGACACCACGTGACCCAATGCCACCAATTCTAGCCAAAATTCGCACTAACTGAACTTGGCATATAGCTGACAATCATGAGGGTCTTAAGTACTACCCTCAGGTGAGCGACATGCTCACTCCTTGCTCCGCGAGTATACAAGAATTTTATCAATGAACACGATCACGAACATGTCAAATATTGCTTGAACACCTGTTCATTAGGTCCATAAAGTTGCGGGGCATTGGTTAGTGAAGACATAACAACAAATTCGTAATGACCATACCGAGTCTGAAAGCCTCTTCGGGATGTCACTCTCCCGCACTCTGAGCTGGTGATACCCGGACCTAAGACCAATCTTGGAAGCACTTGGCACCCCGAAGCTAGTCAAACAAATCATTGATCACAGGTAAAATTTTGTTCTTGGCTTGATAACCTTGGTCAACTGCCGAAAGTCAATACACATGCGAAGGGAACAAACCTTCTTTTGAACAAATAAAACTGGTGCACCCCATCGTGCTAACTCGGTCTAATGAAGCCCTTAACCACCAGATCCTTTGCTTGATCCTTCAATTCCTTTGAATTCGGTTGGGGCCATCCTATAAGGAGGATAGAAATAGGCTGCGTGTGTCAGGTAATAGATCAATACCGAAGACAATTTCCCTCTCCGGAGGAACACCAGGCAAATCATCAGGAAACACCTCGAATATTCGCACCACCGAAACTGATTGAACGGTCGGGTCTCGAGACTCATCCTTGGCCTAACTAAGTAGGTACATGCAACCTTTAGAGATCATCTTCCTGGCCTTAAGATAGGAAATAAACCGACCTGATGGTACCGCTGAACTACCCTTCCACTTCAAAACTGACTCACTCGAAAATGAAATTCCACCATCACGGGTCTCAATTAATAGAAGCATAACATGCAAAACAACCAATCATGCCAAGAATAATGTCAAAGTCAGTCATGGCTAACTCAACAAGGTCTGTGGAGGTAACCTTATGCAACAAAGTGACCAGGCATTCTCTATATACTCGTACAGCTATGGCGAATCACAAACGGGTCGGCCCAGCAGTTCGACAAAGTCTTGGGAGCGGCTACAAGGCTACTAGCAATGTAAGAGTCATAAAAAAGAAAAGGTAGCTCCCGGATCTTGCAAAGCATAAACATCAATATGGAAGACACGCAACATACCGGTGACCACGTACGGTGAAGTCTCACCTCGGCGCGAGACAAGGGCATAGAATCGGGTTTGGCGTCGTCACGCCGCCTCCTTGGTCAGTGCTCCCTACGGAGCGGAACGAGCTGGAGCTGCTGTTGTCCTAGTGGTCTATGCACGATCCCTATCATCACCCTGTCTAGTATATGGGCATGCTCGGTGCATGTTCCCAGGCCTACCACACCATAGCAAACATCCGAATCGAGCAAGCATTCCCTAACATGACTCTTGCCGCACTTCCCTTGGCGGTGAGGTATACTCTAGCTGGGTGCCCCTCTGATCCCTCGACCCTGAAGCCTTGCTCCTCTGATCACCCTGTCTGGATGGAACACTAGCTTATAATGATGCGGGGCTAGTGACCTGTTGCTAAAACTATGGACGGTAGGCCGCCGGACCTACGATGTGAAAACCCCACGACTATCTGTCCGAGACCTCTTTGCCTCCCTCTCCCTCCCGCGAGCCACCTCCATCTGCTGAGCGTACACTATGCGAGGAAAGTCCAAATCCTGGTGAAGCATGGAAATCTTGCAATCCTTTTCTAAATAACCGGCCACACCATGAACAAATCGGCTCTGCGCCCTCGATCCATCACTAAATGTGGGGCGTACTTTGGCTGTGAATAGTGAACTCAGTGAATACTCCAGCACCGTTATCTTTCCTAGCGAGGTTCACAAGCTCATTACTTTTGCTCCCTTCATCCTCCCAGGAAGAACTGTCGAGGAAAAGGCCGTATTGGAACTCATCCCGAGTGATATGGCCCGCTCCCGCTGTCCTGCTGTCCTTCCATTGCTATTGCAAATATGAGCAACCTCTTTTAGCTGATAAGAGGCCAATTCCACACACTCCCATTATTCACCCGTAAGCACGAGTGACCTTCAAGGTCCCTTCAATGAACTCGTATGTCCTCATCAACCTTTGATCGAAGTGAACTTCGGGAGGTTCATCCTCAAGAATTCTCTGACCCGAGCCGCCACTGCATTGCCATTCTGTGGGACCTGTGCAACAGCCTGCTAGTTGACTGGCGGTCAAGGCACAACGCCAACATCGAATAGCCGGAACAAACTTCGGATGGGAAGGGCGGCACAGTGCTAGGACCTACTGGGCTAGTGGGGCTTCTTGATGCCCATGGTCATTTCCATCTCTGTGGCCTTCATCATTTCCATTCCTCCTTCCGTTCATTCTTCTAGTAGTCATAATTCCGCAATCGCAAATCACATAAATTAGAAGGATAGAAAGGCTTTTCATCGCATGACATAGAACATGAAATAAGGGAACATTTCCTAAACGTGTAGTAGCCTTTTCTTCATAGGCGTGGCATGCTTCACACCCATGAAAAAGACCCTACCTAATGTGGCTTTCGAACCTAGTACATTTGAACTATGGTTTGATACCAAGTTTGTCACGACTCGAGCGTACACAGGATCATAGACATGGGACAAGGGACATAGCGGGAATGTAATTGTGCGTAACATCATGAAATATTGAGCATATAAACAGATGAGCACTATATACTTGTCATAAAGCCTCTAATACATAAGATGGGTTGATGGGACAACGGTCCCAACTAACCTGACATCTTGAAATATAAGATAAACATAAAAGTCTGTCAAAAGTCCTCGGAATATGAGGACTCACCAATAAGATGAGAATGTAGATGAGATGGACTACGGATGAGGATGTGCCTGAGATCCGAACCTTGTATCATGAAATGATACAGCATAAAAAGTATGCGGTCAGTACCTGGATTGTACCGAGTATGCAAGGTAAGTAAAACACACATTAAAAGTAAAAAAAAATCTTAAAAAACATAGGAGAAGGACATCATGCATATATCATAAACTTCGTAAGAACATAAGCATTCCAAGGATTTCAAGTCATCCGTAAAGCGTTCATAATCATAATCGTAAGTAACTTTGACAAAACATGACTTGATCCAATAACACAAATTAACAATTTATAAGACATTCGGAACAATGGGAGGACTCATCTTAACCGACACCATCATGGTAAAGCCTTCATGATGCCCCAACTATCTCATTGAAGTGGGCAGAGCCGACCCTGGCTTTCCAGGAAAGGGTCATGCATTAGGCGTGATATCACATTTGCGGGGATCATTATTAATACAATATATCATTAGAAACCCACGGTGGCACGTGGTTATGAGACACACGGCGTGAATCCTTTGAATGCCGGGCTGCTCGGTGCTGGGCACTTGCTCCCAAAACATGCATATAGGCTCATACATAGATCAAAAACATCATGCATTAAGATTCATTGGCTAAAATATATCATTAATCATCATTGATCCCCTTTAGAATATTCTTAGCCAAGAATCATTAGGCCTTTTTATCGGCCAACATCATAAATCGATAAATCATGTAATTTGCATTCATAAATCATTCTTTAACAACAGGCATTGCCAATAGCTATCATATTCAATTCCTTCAAAACATTCTCATAAACATGGGTAACTTGAAAATCATTCTTTTCCATCATCAATAAACTCAAATTATAGAGTATTCATCATAAATTATAACTTCCATGAACTTTCATCAAATGAATTTTGATTTAAAAGATTGAAATGTGATTTAAAGAAAATAATAAATAAACCTGCCCATCATTCATAATTAGATAATTAAAACTCAATTAAATCATACCCATAAAAAATTTTAAATAATAAAACAAAAAATTAAAAAAATTAAAAAAATTAAAAAAATTCATAATTTAAATTGAAATTTGGGCATGGGTGATGAAGAATTTCACCTATTTTAAAACCCTACATGCAGGAATGGATTGACTCAAAGTTCCTTGAATACCCACAAAGAAATTGATGAAAATTTGGGGAAGAAGGCCTTAAATCTCCCAAAATCTCTCTAAGCTTTGCATGAGAGAATGGGCATGCATATTGGGTTTAATACATCTTATCTCACTTTCGAGAAAAATATCCATAAGAACGTTTAGGGTCTTAAAGCATGAAAAAGTCAAGAAATACCTTAATAAAATTTCCCTAAAAACTGTCTCAGACAAACCAATGACCGGTCAACAGGTCATTGAAACATACCGACTCGTGTGGTATCGGGTCGTTAAGTCAGCTTTTTGCCTCTAACATATCTCGAGATCCTTCGTGACTCATCGAGGACTAGTCATTGCCCGAGCGACAGGTCTTTTGATCGACCGTCATTGACTTCTTGGCCAAACCTGACTTCCTTACCACGAGCCTCACCAGTACTCGTGGTCTCTACCTGTTGCCTACACTAGAAATTATCAACCTCTAACAATGACCTCAACCAACGACCTGTGGTTTCTTCTAATGGGTCATTGAGTCTCCCATTGTTTACCCTGTCGCCCAGCCTGACCCAACCATGGTGCAAGGATGGCCCATTGTCCACAGCAGGTCGTCGCCTTCCCGTCGTCTCCACTGCCACCAACCTTTCACTAACCAACAACTGACATAAAATGACTCGTGGTTTGATACGACCAGTCGTTTCTATAGTCCATCCTCTGATATTTTGCCAATTTTCCTGCACTTTTAAAATTCAACTCCTGGATCTATTCTTAGGCCTTTCCGGGGTATTACATGCAGCCGTATCCATTCCTCTTTTATAGAATGGCTCTAGGCAGAAAGCAAAGAGTTGAAAGAATAGTTGAAGGATCCCTTGGATAAGGATTTCATCACGCCTAATAAGTCCCCATGGGGTGCTCCATTCCTTTTCATTATAAAAAAAGATAGTTCTCTCAGGATGTTCATCGGTTACCACCTGTTTAACAATGTGCAATCAACAATAAGTATCCCGTTACCTAGTATTGATGACTAGTTCGATCAGATGACTAGTTCGATCAACATCAGGGTGCTAGTTGCTTTTCAAAGATAGACCTCAAATTTGGCTATCACCAGCTCAGGATTAGAGAGTGTGACATTCCAAAGACAAGCTTCAGGACTCAGTGTGGTCACTATGAATTCGTGGTTATGTATTTTGGACTAACAAATGCTCTTACAACTTTTTATGGATTTGATCAACAAGTTGTTCAAGCAGTATTTGGATATGTTTGTCATTGTCTTTATAAATAACATCCTTGTGTACTCTCGGAGTGAGGAGGAACATCTGCTCTTAGAGGATCTTGTTGTAGACTTTTAAGAACTATCAGTTGTTTGCTAAGTTTAGCAAGTGTAAATTTTGGTTGAAGTCAGTTAGTTGCATTTCATAGGCGTGTGGTGTCTAGCGAAGATGTGTAGGTAGACTCTAAAAAAATAAAGGCGTTGAAGAACTAGCCTAGACCTGTCAATCCTACAGATATTAGAAGATTTTTTGGTTTAGAAGGCTACTATAGGATGTTTGTAGAGAGATTTTCATCCATTGCCTCATCTTTGACCAGTTTGACCCAGAAGGATGTCAAATACCCGCGGTCCGATGCTTGTGAGAAGAGATTTCAGGAATTAAAGGATCAACTCATTTTTGCTCCAATCTTGACCCTACCAGAGCACACAAATGGTTTTATGGTGTATTCTGACGCCGCTATAGTTTGCCTATCAGAGGGGTAGAGCATCAGGCTTGAAGAGTCATGGGAAGTTTTTTTAGGAGCGCACTTTCCTAGCTTGCAGGATGTATGGTAGGAACCATCTGGGAGAGTGTCTGAGCGGCAAGGATTCTTGTTTAGGGTGTGGTAAACCCGGATATAGAATCAAGGATTATCCTTCAGCCATATAGGTTGACGGTAGAGGTCATGCCTGAACCACTCTTCAGCAGCTCCAGCAGCTCACCCATCCCAGCCGGGTGCTTCATCTAGTATAGGTGGCGAATAGTGCAAAAATCGTTTCTATGCATTTTCATCTCATAAGGATTATGAGAGCTCACCATATGTGCTCATGGGTATATTACGTGTTTTCCATCTTGATGTTTACGCATTGCTAGGTCCAAGGGCCACACTGTCCTTCATGACTCCCTATGTTGCTATCAGTTTCGATGTCAGTCTTGAAATCCTCCCAGAACCCTTCTTAGCCACTACTCCTATCGGTGAGTAAATTTTAGCACAAAGTGTATACAAAAATGGCCTAGATACATTTCTCCAAATGGTAACCTCATGTCACGACTCGAGCATGGACCTCGGACCACAAAACAGGACCTAGAACCATGAATGACTTCAAGATAACCCATGGAACATATATAGCATGAATAGGAGCATAATAAGAATCATAAACGCGAATAAGCGTAAATAACTAGAGCTCAACATGCACGAAAGTATGCATAACATAAGAGTATGAGTGTATACACGAGTCAACAGTGCTAAACCATCTAGTATAGTCTGAAAGCCTTTAAACATAAAATGAGTTGATGGGACAACACCCCCAACTAGTTCCCTAAGTTTGAAACTAAAAGTCCTAAACATAAAACATAAACTGCTAAATGTCCTTGGATGATGAGGACTCACCCAGATAGAAACTGAGCTGGTCTAATACAGGAAAGGCTAATGACGAGGCTGAGACTGATCACCTGAACCTATAACATCAGACGATATAGCATACTGTATGTGGTCAATACTTTGAATGTACTAAATATGTAGAGAAAGTAAAACATGCGAATAAAATGATACTCTGGAATCATGAATATAATATAAGATAGAACATAAGAGTAAGGACAACATGCTAAACGCCATATTGCTGAAATAAACACAATCATGAGCTATTCATCATAAGCTAAACATAATGACCCAAGGTTTAGAAATAGAAACCATATAGTGTGCCACACTTGATGATACAATCCAAATGGTGCCATATTAGGATCATAGTTTTGGTGGATGAGGGAGCATAAAATGGCCAAGAGAATGAAGAAAGTGGCTAGATGTGCAATTGGCCACTCTTTGATTTCAAGGAAAAGGGAGACCATCCAAAAAAGGCCCTTGCTCATTAAGGGTATATTTGTAATAATCTCCCCTTTCCTTTAGATCGTATAAATAGGTGTTCATTTAATTTTAAAGATAGATTTTGTTGATATGAGATTTTGACTTGATAGTTTTTTTTAGTGTAGAAAGCTTTTCTAAAACTTTGGATTGTTTCTTATGTAGAAAGGAGGATTGAAAGTGTAGATCATCTCTCTTGAGGTCTTTCTATGAATTTGGTGCTTGTTGGATTGCGGATTTGAGGTCCTTGTTCCTTAGCAACGGTTGCTTGTCATTCCAATTTTGTGTCAAGTTAGTTATCTTTTCCTTTTTCTTGTATCATTTGGTATCATAGCAAAAGGAAATGATACAAGAAAAAGGAAAGTATAACTAACTTGACAAAAAATTGGAATGACAAGCAACCCTTGCAAAGGAACAAGGACCTCAAATACGCAATCTAACAAGCACCAAGTTTATAGAAAGACCTCAAGGGAGATGATCTACCCTTGCAACCCTTCTTTCTACACAAGATACAATCCAATGCTTTAGACAAGCTTTCCACACTCAAACAAACTATCAAGTCAAAATGTCATATCAACAAAATCTACATTTCAAATTAAATGAACTCCTATTTATACAAACTAAAGAAAAGGGGAGACTATAAAAAATATAACCTAGCCTTATTTGGATGGTCTTCATTTTCCTTGAAATCAAAGAATGGCCAATTGCACATCTAGCCGCTTTCTTCATTCTCTTGGCCGTATGATCCAAATATTGCACCATTTGGATTGTATAACTTGAAATCATAAGTGAAAACTCATAAACTGATCAATGGGTCAAATATTCTATACAATATAATATCATAAGACATGAACATGAGTAACTGAAAATATGAGAAATAATGGGAGGCTTCGTCATAACTAACACCATCATGGTAGAGCTTAAGTGATGCCCCAACTATCTCGCTCAAGTGGGAAGAGAAGTCCTAAGCCTTGCCACGGCAAAGAACGATCAAGGTGTGATGTCACCGTGCGCCCTCGGGCGGGGGAAGTACTCTCTTGAGAGGTCCCGAATATGAGTATATACCTACATGGCACATAGTTATAAGACCTGGGTCCTCGAAATCCCGGACCTACTCGGTGGTAGACACAACTCCCAAAACATGCATATTACTCATAATCATAGTATCAAAACATAGCTTAAATCTGTTTCTTAGGAGTCATGACTACGAACATCTCTGTAAAACTGATCTTGTAAGCCTTAGCTAAAAATCACCGGAAACATACTTGACTTTGAATGGACTCGCGTAAATTATGAAATCATACATACTCGCATAGTACTTTATAACTCAAAAATCACGGAATCATAAGTTTAAAAATTTGTAAACATCCATGCATACTTTGATAATCCATCATACTAGAAATCATGGGCTCATAAGTTTGACCTTAATAAATCATGCATAAATAGAGCAAAATCATCACAAAATTGAAATCATCAATTCATGAAGAATTTGAGAGTTAAATCTACCCTGATAACTATATTTCATCAATTGGATCATGAGAGAATAAAACTCATCGAGATAACATGGATATTGCATGGAGTTGGGTTAAACCCTAGAATTTCTCAACTTAGAACTTGAGAAGTAGATATCATGGAATTTAGCTTGAAAAGGGCATGAGGGTGGAAGGATTTCCCCCATTCATAACCCTACATAGCTGAGCTTGAAGATTCTTCAACTTGATTGGAGACCCAAACAGAATGGATATGGAATAGAAGATGTAACCCTAGCTCCTCTTGAGGGGATTTGATTTTCACTTAGGGGTGTGGGAGTAGTATGATGGTTTAAGATAATTAAAACCCTTAAAAACACTCTTTAGGATGCTATAAATGACTTAGTTTAGGAGTTCGGGACATAGGAATTATGAAAACACACTTAAAAACCTGAATAGAAAAATCACTTTGCCAGACCCAAAAACCCACACACCGATCTGTCGGGTCTGCTAATAGGTCATCATCTGACCCATTGCCACTGGCTAATTTTTTCCAACTCTTTAGTCTTTTCTTGATGCCTCATTTGAAAATTCATTATGTCATTTAACAGTACACTTAACCGGTCTTCAAGACTCTCTGAAATCTATGTTTTTCATCAACTTTTCACATAATGGGTCACATCACAACCCGTCGGGTCACTTGATGAGTCACACGATGACTCATTCTGTAACCTCGTATCATTTTTTGTATTTCTTTATTTTAGTCCTCGGGATGATGATGGAAATTTTGGGGTGTTACATTATCTACCCTTGGAAAAACTCGTCCGCGAATATAGATTAAGCATACTGAAAGGCTAGGTAGAGAACTGCATTCCCGAAGCTGAACAACCATAGTTGAAAACTGACGTAGTGACTGACTCCGTACTGATCTACATGTCACTAGGGGTGGGAATGGTATGGTATATATTCAATACCATTCCGAATCCAAAATTTTTGATACCATGGTTTTTACATTATGGTATGTGGTATGGTATTTGGTATGGTTTCAAAAATACTTTGGTATTTGGTATGGTATTTGGTATGGTATTTGATATTTATAAAAAATTATCAAAATACCAAATATCAAACTTAAGTATATAGGTACATATATATCATTGATGTATATTATTATGATATGCGAAAAGATACAAAATAGTATGAGTACGAAACTAGTTATTTAGACATAAAAACTTTGACTACTCTATCTTAGTGAAATATTTTTGTGTATAATAGATTCAAGAAGAAAATAGTTTATACTTTCTTTTAATATATTTACAATGTAAGATTTTAGTATGATATAGATTTTAGTATGATATAATCGTGAAATTTTTTGTAAAGCAGAAGTCATAATTCTCTATTGTATAAGTATATATGTAAGTCAAAGTCAAATAAACTATGGTTACCGATTTACAGTACCGCAAAATATCGAAATCGAACTAAAAAATACAAAACCATACCGAATTAATTTGGTATGGTAATGGTATAGCATTTTTAAAAACTGAATACCAAAATTATTAAACCAAAGTTTTGAATACCGCACCATACGATACCATACATGTCACGACCCGAGCTGGGACCCCAGACTAAGACACGGGGCCTAGAACCACGAACGACTCCAAGTCAACCCATGAAATGAGCATAACAACTAAAGAGCATACACTAAAGTGAAAACTAATAATTAAAACATGAATAAGCTGAAGTCTAAATATCATAACGTATAATAACGATCATTGATAAAGTTCACTCAACAAAGTTGAAAATCTATGTAATATCTAATAAGCCTCTAAACTGTTTGATGAGTTGATGGGAAAACATCCCCAACTAGGTAGCTAAAGATTGAAACTGAAACAGCATAATCAAACACTAAACTGAATGTCCTCGGAACATGAGTCACCAACAATGGGAACTAAGCTAAACTGCGGGGGAGCTGGACTAATGGCGGAACTGAGTCTAATCGCTCAGCCTATTTTTACTTACCTTGCATACTAAGTAAAAGTTAACTGAAATCATGCATATGAATTTCAATCAGTAGATCATGAGAGTAAGGACTGCATGCTAAAATCTAAATCTGAGAAATAAATAGTCAGAAGCCGAATATAATATCTGAACAGAATGACCCAAAGCTAAAATAGAAATCATATGACTTGTCATAGCTAAAATAATAAGTAAAAGCTCATAAACTAATCATTGGGTCAAACCTACTGTAAAACATAATATCATAAGTCATGAACATGAATAACTAAAATCATAAGGAACAATGGGAGACTCATCATAATAGACACCATCATGATAGAGCTTACATGATGACCCAACTATCACACTCAAGTGGGCAAGCCATCCAAAACCTTGCTAGGGCTAAGGATGATACCATGATATTGTTATCAAGGTAAGGCCCCTTGCGGGCGGGGAAACTATTAACGGAGATCCCAATGTAAATATATAAACCTACGTTGGTGCATATTTCTGAGACTGGGGAACTTTGGAAATCCAAAACTGCTCGATGTTGGACACTACTCCAAAAAACATGCATAGTGCTCCCATTGTTTTTCAACGAAGCTAAAATCATAATTACATGCATAGTCTGAAATCTAAACATAGGGTGTCCTGGCTCCAAACATACTATAGCTGAATAAGGATTATTGACTCCAAACCATATGGTAAGTTGATCTACTAAAACTGAGCTAAATCATAAAAACATACTTAACTCGCGTTGGCTTGCCCAAATCTTAAAATCATGCATACTTAAGTAGACTTCATAAGCCAAAACCATGGATTCATACATGGGTAATATATATCATTTATTCATGCTAGATATCTCATCATACTTGAAATCTTGAATCATAAACTTGACTTTTCATAAAACATGCATAATAGGGCATAATTTCTAATAACTTGAAATCATGAATTTATAATCAATTTGTGTATAAAATATTCCCATAAGTCTTAAACATGTTGTAGAACATGAAGGGAATTGAGCCATAGACATATTACAGAGAATTTCATAAAATTGAATTAAAACCCCCCTAAGATCATATACTTTAATTATAACTTGAATTCATGAACTTGAGGAGAAATTTGGGTGTGAGAGTGAACGAAAACTCTCATTCATAGCCCTACATACCTATGTAAACTGATTCTCAACTTGTCTTTGAAAGCCCAAGAGAATATGGGAAGAATTGAGATAATTCTAGAATGATCTTCCAAGAGAATTCAAAACTTTGTATGCATGAGAATGTGTAATGAGTTTATATTGGCTAAACCCTCTTAAACACTCCTTTCAGGGCTTAAAACGACATAGTTTCGGACTTGGGAGCCTAGGAATTATGAAAAATCCCTTAATGATTCATCTAAAAAAGTGATCCTGCCAGTCCCTAATGAGGGACTGTATTACTCGTTACCCTACTATATGACTTGTTGTTCCCTCTCGTTGTCAACACTAGAAGTTCCATCCTCATTTCTCAGCCACCCTGACAATGACCCACTTGACGAGTCATAAAGTGATACCATGACTCATTCCTTCATCCATTTAATCTCCTGAACTGCAACTTACTCAGCATACAATGGGCCTACTAATGTCTCGTTGGGTCACACAACAAGTTGTGACACCACACACAATGAGTTGTGACACCATATGTAGTGACCCCCTAACAACGACTCTTTGCTAGTCTATCACTCCTTGATGGGTCACTTAAAGATCCGCCAAGCCAGACGAGTCACCTGATGAGTCGTTTTGTAACATGATGAAGATTTTCCTGATTTTTCTAATTCAACCCTCTGGTCTGATTTTCACGACCCATACGTACACCCGGATCATAGACACGGGACAAGGAGACTGAGAGACCCCAAGTTGACCCATGGCATGAGCATACAAATAATTCATTCACATGAGCGGAAGACTTAACATATAGAACGTAATCATAACATAACATGAGGGAAAACAGTACAATACTTATACAATACAGTGGAATACAACTTTTTAGTCTGATAAGCCCTTAAACATGAAAAGTGGATTGATGGGACAACTCCCCAACTAATCCAACATCCAGAAATTGAAGGAATAACATAGAGTGTTAAAATGTAGCCCTCGAAATATGAGGACTCACCATGTACACAGAGAGCAAGTCCGAATCTATCTACGGGTGAGGATGCGCTTGATAACTGGGACCTATATCATGAGAGATACAACATAGGAAGTATGCAGTCATTATGTGGAATGTACTGAGTATGCAAGGTAAGTAAAACAGACATTTAAAATATGTATAAAAACTCATAAATGATCATAATAGTAGGACAACATACTCATGACGTAATTATTGTAATATAACATAAGGCTCAAGGTTTTCGAAACATTCGTAACCTAAACATAGTCATAATCATAATAGAAGAGCCTCACTTAACATAACTTGAGCCAACATACATAATTATAAACATGCATAAATCATAAGGAACAGTGGCAGATTCTCTTAACAGACATACCCCATATGAGCACACATGAAGCCCGACTTGTAGCCCTAGTCGGGAGGGTGTTCGTACCTTTCCAAGGGTAGGAACCATGAAGGGAATGATCACACATGAAAAGGGTCATTTGGGCCAGGGACAAACATGAAAGGGTTCCAACATACCTACGGTGGCACGTAGTTCATGAGATCTGGGACTTAACCTGAGCCCCAAACCTACTCGATGTTCTATAATACTCCCAAAACATATGTAGTGCTCATAATAATACATACATGAGTTCATGGGCTAGTTAAATCATGATAATCATAAACATGCGTGAACATACGTGAACTGGCCATGACTTAAGGCCCGTGAGTCGTCCAAAACATAATTCATGCTTAATAAAATATATATATATACATACTTGTAGATCATGCATAACGTTTAAATATCCATAAGAGCATAATAGATAGCATAATATATT
>JACEIK010001137.1:44517-58716 GCA_018107945.1 Datura stramonium
TTCCCACCACGAGTCATCATATCTCCCATTGTTTACACTACTGCTCAGCCTAACCCTAACCACGATTACAAAGGACATCTCGTTGTATCCAACAACGGGTCATCATACCTCTCATTATCTCCACTGACACCATCCTTTCCCCAACCAACGACAACATACAACGACTCATTGTTTGATACCATGAGTCGTTCTGTGGTCCATTCTATGATGTTTTTGCCAGTTTTCTGCACTTTTCAAATTCAACTCCCGGGTCTATTCTCACGCCTTCCCGGGGAATTACACTAATCTTAGGGACTTTTGGGGTATTACATTATCTCCCCCTTGGGAGCATTAATCCTCGAATGTGGATTAAGCCTACTAAAGGGCTAGGGAAGGAACTAGAATCCCAAATACTGAACATCTAATGCTGAAAACTAACGGAGTGACTGACTTCGAATTGATACACATGACTGAACTGAATTCATGAGTCATGCATACATGATAAAATATGAAAGGAACTGAGAGACATGAACTGGACATGAAATTGTATAAAGTACAAAGGAAGAAACTAATACCTCATGCTGGAACTGAGCCGGAAGAGAAAAGATGCGAGTATCTAGCCATCATATCTACTTTGGCTTCCCATGTAGCTCTCTCAACAAGCTGATTCCTCCACAAAACCTTCACTGAAACTACTTCTTTGTTTCTCAACTTTCGAACCTGATGGTCAAGGATTTTAATTGGAACCTCCTCATAGTTAAGGCTATCCTTCACTCCTATGCTCTCCACTGGGACCACTATGGCTTGGTCACCAATTCATTTCTTCATTAGAGATACATGGAAAATTGGATGTACCGAGGTGAACTCCGCTGGTAGATCCAACTCATATGCCACTTTGCCAACTCACCTCAGAATCCTATAAGGACCAACATATTGGGGAATTAGCTTCCCTTTCTTTCTAAAACTCATAACTCCCTTTATGGAGACACCATCAAACATACCCAATCATCAGTTTCAAACATAAGATCTCTCCGTCTAACATCCACATAAGATTTCTGATGACTCTGAGCTGTTTTCAGTCTTTCCCTAATAAGATAGACTTTCTCCATTGCCTCATGAACTAAATTTGGCCCTATAAACATAGACTTGCCTACTTCAAACCATTCGATAGGTGATCTACACCTTCACTCATAAAGAGCCTCAAACAGAGCCATCTGAATGCTGGAGTGGTAATTGATATTGTAAGCAAACTCGATGAGAGGCTAGTGCTCATCCTAACTACACATGAAATCAATCACGCACGCTCTCAATATATCCTCAAGAGTCTGAATGGTCCTCTCGACCTAATCATCTATTTGTGGGTGAAAAGCCATGTTAAGCTTGACCTGAGTACCATGTCCCTTCTGAAATGATCTCCAAAGCTATGAGGTAAACTGAGTACCCCTATCTGAAATGATGGACAAGGGAACTCCATGCAACTGAACTAACTCCCGAATGTACAATCTAGCATAATCCTTGGTTGAATCTATGGTTTCGACCAGCAGGAAATGAGATGGTTTGGTCAACCTGTCCACAACCACCCAAAAAGAGTCATGCTGTCAACATGAATAAGGCAACCCTGTGAAGAAGTCCATATTGATATCTTTCCACTTCTAGGTAGGAATGCTAATATCCTAAAGCATACTCCTAGTGCTATGATGCTCAACCTTCAAGGGCTGGCAATTCGGTCACTTAGCCACAAACTCTGCTATATCCTTCTTCATGTCATTCCACCAATAGACCTCCTGTAGGTCATGGTACATCTTGGTGGCACATGGGTGGATAGAATACTGAGAGCCATGAGCCTCGCCAAATATCCACTCTCTCAAGTCATCAACACCCGAAACACATAAATGACCCTGGTAACGAAGTACACCATCTCCCCCTCGAGAGAAGACCTTTGCCTTCTAATTCTGGACAACTTCCTTTAACTTTATCAAGATAGGATCCTCATCTTCCCTAACCCTGACCTCTGTCCCTAATGAAGATTCGGAACCATTTTGAACAATGACACCACCATCTGCCGAGTCAACAAGGCGAACCCCTAACTCCTTCCTCCCATCCTCCATATGAGACACACTCTCTATGGAAATCCTGCTAAGGGCATCCGCCACTACATTGGCCTTGCCCGGATGTTAAAGGATACTCATTTCATAATCCTTGAGAAGCTCTAGCCATCTCTTTTGTCGCAAATTCAGGTCCTTTTGAGTGAACAGATACTGAAGGCTCTTATGGTCCGTGAACACATCTACATGAACCCCATACAAGTAGTGTCTCCAAATTTTCAATGCAAATACCACCCCTGCCAACTCTTGGTCATGCATCGGGTAATTCTTGTTGTGAGTATTAAGCTGTCGAGAGGCATACGCAATTACCTTACCATGCTGCATCAACACACAACCAACACCAACCTTAGAGGCATCACAATACACCACAAACAACTCGTGCCCTCTGGTAGTGTCAAATTGGGGATGAAGTGAGTTGAGTCATTAACTCCTAAAAACTCTTCTCACAGGTGTCCGACAAATGATATTTGACCTTCTTCTGGGTCAATATAGTTAACAGTGCTTCAATGGATGAAAATACTTCAATGAACCTCCTGTAGTATCCAGCTAAACCCAAGAAGCTCCTGTTATTCGAAGGACTAACTGGTCTAGGCCAATTCTTCACCGCCTCTATCTTTTTAGAGTCCACCTGCACACCCTCGCTTGACACCACATGACCCAAAATGCTACTGAGTTCAACAAAAACTCACACTTGCTGAATTTAGTAAACAGCTGGCAATCCTTGAGAGTCTGTACCACGATCCTAAAATGAGCCGCATGCTCCTCCTCGCTTCGAGAGTATATGAGAATATTGTCTATAAAGACAATCCCGAACATATCGAAATACGTCTTGAATACCCTATTCATCAAGTCCATAAAAGCTATAGGAGCATTAGTTAATCCAAAAGGCATAACTACGAACTCATAGTGACCATACCGAGTCCTAAAGGCTATCTTTGAAATGTCACTCTCTCTAACTCTGAGCTAATAATAGCTGGACCTGAGGTCTATCTTTGAGAAACACTTAGCACCGTGAAGTTGGTCAAACAAGTAATCAATTCTAGGGAGGAGATACTTGTTCTTGATTATAACCTTGTTCAATTGCCGGCAATCAATGCAATTCTAAGGGAACAATCCTTTTTCTGGACAAAGAGAATTGGTGCACCCTACAAGGATTTACTATGCCTAATGAAACGCTTATCTAGGAGATCTTTCAACTTCTCTTTCAACTCCTTTATCTCAAATGGATTCATTCTCTAAGGAGGAATGGACATAGGTTGCATATCAGGGAGAAGACCGATACCAAAGTCAATCTCCCGCTCAGAAGGGACTCCTGGTAGATCATCGAGAAACGCCTACGGATACTCACACACTATAGGAACTGACTAAAGAGTCTGGGTCACAGACGTCATATCCTTAACCTAAATTAGATGGTACACACAACCTTTAGAAATCATCTTTCTGGCCTTGAGGTAAGAAACGAAGCAACCTACAGGCACAGCTGAACTACCTTTCCATTCTAGGATCTTCTCTCCTAGAAATCAGAACTCTACCTTACGGGTTCTATAATTTACTGAGGCATAACATACATGCAACCAATCCATACCGAAGATAACATCAAAATTAGTCATGTCTAACTCTACTAAGTAAGCTAAAGTGACTTTCTGAAGGACCGTGATAGGGAAATTTCTATATACTCATTGATCTATAACTGAGTCGATGACTGCAGTAGAGACTGAGAAAGGTTCTGATAGGATTTGGGGGCTGACTCTGAAACTAATAGCAACATAAGGAGTCACAAAAGATAAGGTAGCCCTTGGATCTACCAATGCATAAACATCAAGATGGGATACTCATAAAACACGAGCAACCACATCTAGAGAGACCTCCTGCTCCTGATGAGTAGAGAGGGCATAAAATCTATTCTGACGCTAACCACCAACTTCATTAGTGAATACACCATGCTAAGTTAAGTGTGCTGGTGGAGTTACTGAACTGGTGGCTAGGTCATGGCCTTTACTATGGCCCTATCTGGATGAAGGGCAGTCTCTGGGTAGATGTGTGGGAACCCCGCACCTAAAACACGTGCCTGAACCCGCTAGACACTCTCCGGTGTGCCTCCTACCACACCAGTCACAAACTGAAATGTTGGGCTCTCCTGACATGCTCCCTTGACCTCTAGAGCCTGATGTTCTACCCCTCTAATCACGCCTAGGTATAGATGGAACGCTAGATTATGGTGGCACTGGGGTTGATGACCTCTGGTGGGACTACTGGCAATGTACTCCACCGGACCTCTGGGGGAACTTCTCATAACTCCCTGTCCTGGCCCTCTTGGCCTCTCTATTGTTCACCTCCATCTGATCCACCTCTATCTATTGGGTGTATATGACCAATCATGAGAAGTCTAGATCACTTTTCAGCATAACAGTCCTTCACTCCTTGAACAGTGAGATTGATACTCCAATCACAAACCTTCTCATACGAGCCCTCTGATCTTCAATCATCTCCGGCGCATATATAGACAGTCGGATAAACTCCATGACATACTCTTGGACAGTCCTGTGGTGCTGCGTCAAGTTAACAAACTCCACTGCCTTCACATCCCTCAATATTTTAGGGAAGAATCTAACCAAGAAGGCTATCACGAACTCATCCTAACTCATGGGAACTGCTGCCACTGCTCTACCATTCTTCCACTAGCAGTACCATATATAAGAAACCCCCTTCGTTGATAGAAGACTAAGTCTGTGCTCTCCACTCTAGTTACCCCCATAATCTAGGTGATCTTCTGCACCTCCTCAATAAACTTATGCGGGTCCTCATCCACTTTCGAACCCAGAAACTCAGGTGGATTCATCTTGAGAAAGTCCTGAACTCTAGCCGTTGTTGCGTTCCCATTATGAGGAATAAGAGCCACTGCCTGCTGATTGACCTGAGTGTTCATATCCTGTGCCAATATTTGAAATGTCGCTCTAAACTCGACATGAGTGACCTGCTAGGGCATAGGATCTACTGGTGCTGGCGGGGCTTCCTGATGCCCATCTCCATTACCATTTTCATGGCCATTTCCACTGGCATTCCTTCTTCCATTCACTCAATGTGGAGACATATTTCTACAAACGTGTATAACACAAGTTATAAGGACTAGAGAGATACTTTATTGCACGATATAGATCATGAAAGAAGGAAAATATCCTAAAACTCCTTGTAGCCTCTTCCCCATAAGTGTGGTGCGCTTCACACTCTTGGAAAAGACTGTACTCAACGTGACTTTCAAAAACCCTAGGACACTCCAAAACTTTGCTCTGATACAAACTTTTTCACGACTCGAGCTAGGACGCCGGACCGAGACACGGGACCTACAACCACGAACGGCTCCAAGTCAACCCATGGCATGAACATAACAACTAAAGAGCATACATTAAAGTAAAAACTAATAACTGAATCATGAATAAGTGGAAGTTTGAATAACATAACATATAACAATGATCAAAAATAGAGTCAACACTCGATAAAGTTGAAAATCTATGTAATGTCTGATAAGACTCTAAATTTTCTGATGAGTTGATGGGACAACACCCCCATCTAGCTAGCTAAAGTTTGAAATTGAATCAGCATAATCAAACACTAAATTGAATTTCCTTAGAACATGAGGACTCACTAACAATGGAAACTGAGCTAAACTAACGACGGAACTATATCTGATCACTCGGTCTTGTATCATGAAATGATATAGTATAGAGTCTACGATAAGTACTTGGAATATACTGAGTATGCAAGGTAAGTAAAAATAGGGTGAGTGAATGTTAACTGAAATCATGCAAATAACTTTAAATTAGTAGATCATGAGAGTAAGGACTGCATGCTAAAATCTGAACCTGAGACATATATAGTCATAAGTGGAATATTATATCTGAACTGAATGAGTCAAAGCTAAAATATAAATCATATAACTCATCATAGCTGAAATCATGAGTAAAAGCTCATAAACTGATGATTGCGTCAAACTTTTCATAAAACATAATAGTATAAGTTATGAACATGAAGAACTGAAATCATGAGAAACAATGGGAGACTCTTCATAACCAGCATCATCACGATAGAGCTTACGTGATGACCCAACTATCACACTAAAGTGCGCAGAGCCGTCCTAAACCTTACAAGGGCTAAGGACGATACCATGATATTGATATCAAGATGAGGCCCCTTGCGGTGGGGGGGGGGGTGGTCTCATGGGAGATCCCAATGTAAATATATAAACCTACATTGGCGCGTCATTCTGAGATTGGGGAACCTTGGAATCCCCAAGCCTACTCGATGCTAGACACTACTCCCAAAAATATGCATAGTACTTCCACTTTTTTCAACGAAGCTGAAATCATAATTACATGCATATTAAGAAATCTAAACATGGGGATTCCTTGCTCCAAAAATTCCATAAGATGAATTAGGAGTATTTACTCCAAACCATATGGTATGCTGATCTTATAAAGTTGAGCTAAATCATGAAAATATACTTTACTTGTGTGGGTTTGCCCGAATCTTAAAATTATGCATACTTGAAGTAGACTTCAGAAGTAAAAACCATGGATTCGTACATGGATAATATATAAACATTTATTGATGTTAGATATCTCATCATACTTGAAATAATGAATTATAAACTTGACTTTTCATAAAACTTGCATAATAGAGCATCATTTCTAATAACTTGAAATCATGAATTTATAATCAATTTTTGTATAAAATCCACCAATAAATCTTAAACGTATTGTAGAACATGAGGGGAATCAACCCATAGACATATCATAGAGAATTTCATAAAATTGGGTTAAAACCCCACATGATCATATACTTGAATTAGAACTTGAATTCATGAACTTTAGGAGAAATTTGGGCATGAGCGTGAAAGGAAACTCTCATTCATAGCCCTACATACCTGAAAAAACTGATTCTCAACTTGTCTTTCAAAGCCCAAAAGAATTGGGGAAGAATTGAGAGAATTCAAGATTAATCTTCAAAGAGAATTCAAAGCGATGCATGAGAAAGTCTAATGACTTGATATTGGCTAAACCCTTTGAAAACACTTCTTTCAGGGCTTAAAACGATGTACTTTAGGACCTATGAGCCTAGGAATTATGAAAATTCCCTTAATGATTCATCTAAAAAAGTGATCCTGCCAGTCCCAACGAGGGTCTGGACGACTCGTTAACCTACTGTACAACTTGTGGTTCCCTCTCGTTGTCATGTAATGATCCGAACGTACACCCAGATTGTAGACACGGGACAAGGGACCCCGAGAGACCCCAATTCGACCCATGGCACATGAATACATCTAATATCATTTAATAAAGCGTAATACTTACCATAAAACATAGTGGAAACATAAACATAGCGTAACAACTGGAAGTACTGGCATATACATAAATTGAGTTCTACATCCTGTTTGAAAGCCACTACTACGTAAGATGGGTTGATGGGACAACAACCCCAATTAACCCGACCAATACTTAAACATAAATAACATGAAAGTCTCTCAAACGGCCCTCAGAACATGAGGACTCACCAATAGTTGAGAGCGAGAATTGAGGTGAACTAAGGATGAGGATGAGCCTGAGATCCGAACCCTGTATAATGAAATGATACAGCATAGAAAGTATGCGGTCAGTACGTGGAATGTACCGAGTATGAAAGGTAAGTAAAACGGACGTTTAACAGTAAAATAAACTCATAAATAAAAATAGGAGAAGGACATCATGCTTGTATCATAAACTTCATAAGTAAACATAAGGCTCAAGACTTTCAAATCATTCATAAATCATTCATTATCATAATCGTATGTAAACTTAATCAAAACATAACTTTAGCCAATAACATAAATATAACAATGCATAAAATATGCGAAATAATGGGAGGGCTCATCATAACTGACACCATCATGGTAGATCCTTTCACGATGCCCAACTATCTCACTCAAGTGGGCAGAGCGACCCTAGCTTGCCAGACGAGGGTCGTGCATTAGGCGTGATATCACATTTGAGGAATCATAATCAATAAAATATATCATTAGAAACCTACGGTGGCACATGGTTATGAGACACTGGCATAGTCCTTTGAACGTCGGGCTGCTCGGTGCTAGACATGGCTCCCAAAAAAATACATATAGGCTCATATGTAAAGCGGTAACATCATGCATTAAGATTCATTGGCTAACATATAACACATTGATCCCCTTAAAAGATGCTTAGCCAAGAATTGAAGGCCCTTTTCATCGGTCGACATCATAAATATATAAATCATGTAATTCGTTTCATAAATCATAAATCATTCTTCAACATGTGGGCATTTCCCAATACCTTAACATACTCAATTCTTTGAAAAATATACTCATAAACATGGGTAACTTGAATTCATGCTCTTCTATCATCAATAAAATCAAAATATTGAATACTCATCATAAACCATAACTTTCATTAACCTTCATCAAATGGACCTTTTAGATTTAAAAAGATTGAAATATGATTTTAAAGAAAATAATATAAAACCTGCCCATAATTCAATAATTAAAACTCAATTAAATCATATCCATAAAGAGAAATCACATTTTCATGCATTTGGATAAAAGCCCATAGAACTTGAATAGGAGTATTCATGATTTAATTGAAATTTGGGCATGGGTGTGAAAGGATTCACCCATTCTAAACCCTACATACCTGGGAATGGACTGATTTCAAAGTTCCTTGAACACCCACAAAGAAATTGAAGGAAACTTGGAGAAGAAGACCTTGAATCTCCCTAAAACCTCTCTAAAAGCTCTTGCATGGGAATGGGCATGCATTAGGGACTTAACCCATCTTATCACACNCTCTAAAAGCTCTTGCATAGGAATGGACATGCATTAGGAACTTAACCCATCTTATCACACTCAGAAATACACAAAACGACGTAGTTTAGGGCCTTATATCATGAAAAAGTTGAAAATATCCTTAATGAACCTGCCCTGAAAATTGGCCGAGTGGAACCCACGAGAGGTAGCAATGGGTCGTGGAAACCACCCATGGCCCTTCATGTCTCTTGTAGTATGGGCTGTTAAATGCCTTCTCTCGGAACTTAACCAACAAATGGACAGGATGACTCGTCCTACGAAACCACGATCTGTTGCATTGTTCGTTATTTGCTCATTATAAAAATCTGATCCCACTTACCACGAGCCTCACCACAACCCATGGTTACTTCCAATGAGTCGTGGTATCAATCCGTTAAAGGCCTCCTGAAGATCCTAACTCCTTCCAACGATAGCTAACGACGGCTCGTTGTTTCCCACAACAAGTCGCCTTGTCTCCTGTGGTTCATACTGCCACCCAGCCTGATCCTAACCACGACTGAAAAGGACGACCCGTTGTATCTCTCAACGGGTCGTCATACCACTCGTTATCTCCACTACCACCAACTTCCCCCAACCAACGACAACATACAACGACTCATGGTTTGATGCCATGAGTCGTTCCATGGTCCGTCTTGTGATATTTTGCCAGTTTTCTGCACTTTTCAAATTCTACTCCCGGGTCTATTCTTAGGCTTTCCCGGGGTATTACACTTTACTAATGCACCAGTTACGTTTATAGACTTGATGAACCGCATTTTCAAGTCTTTTCTTAATCAATTCATTATTATTTTCATTGATGACATTTTGATTTACTCAAAAAAGTCGCGAAAAGCTTGAGAAAACCTTTGCTAACACTTAAGGAGAACACGCTTTATGCAAAGTTCTCTAAGTGTGAATTTTGATTTAATTCTGTTGTATTTTTAGGTCATGCAATATTAAATAATAGTATCAAGGTTAACCTAAGAAGATTGAAGCAGCTAAAGACTACTCGAGGCCCACAAGTGTAACAGATATTTGTAACTTCTTTATTTTGGATGAATATTACTGAAAGTTCATAGAAGGATTTTTAACCATAGCTACACCACTCACTAAATTGACTCAAAAGACCGCTAAATTCCAGTGGTATGAGGCATGTGAAAAGAGTTTTCAAGAGCTAAAGGTAAGGTTGAATGTAACTCTTATTTTAACTCTACCTTTGGGATTTAGTGGCTACGTGGTGTATTGTGATTCTTCTAGAGTTGGATTGGATTTTGTGTTGATGCAAGAGGGTAAAATTATTGCCTATGCTTAACGCCAGTTGAAGAAACATGAGAAGAATTATCTGACTCATGATTTGAATTTAGTTGTTGTAGTATTTGCACTAAATATTTGGTGTCACTATTTGTATGGTGAGCATTGTAATGTGTTCACTAATCAGAAGAGCTTGAATATATATTTTAAGTAGAGAGAGTTGAATATCAAACAAATAAGGTGTCTAGAGTTGTTGAAAATTATAACTTAAATATTTTGTATCATCTTGGTAAGGCTAACGTTGTTGTTGATGCTTTAAGTCATAAGTCTATGGGTATCTTAGCGTATCTCCAACCCATGAAATGTCAACAGGTAGAGAGATGCAAAGATTTGCTAATCTTAGAGTTCGTTGGATGATACTGATGGTGGTGAGTTGGTCGGAACCACTCAATCACGATTCAATGTCGTGGAGAGAATCAAGTACAAACAATATAAAGATGAACTCTTAGTAAAACTAAGAAATGGAGTGCAAAATGTTGAATACACTTCATTCATTATTCTATAGTTGATAATGTTTTTGAGATTGCAAGGATGCTTATGTGTTCTAGATGTCGATGGTCTTCACAAGAATTAATAGTGGAAGCTCATACTACAAATATTCTATGTATCCGGTATCCATCAAGATGTATAAAGATTTGAAATAACACTATTGGTGGAAGAGCATGAATGTTGATATCTCCAATTTTGTAGCTAAATGTTTGAATTATCAGCAAGTAAAGACTAAATATCAACGACCTGGTGGTATGGCTTGGAATATTGAAATCCTACAACAACAAAGGGAGATGATCACTATGGACTTTGTTGTGGATTTACCTCGCACAAGGATCAAACACAATTTGATTTGGGTGATAATGGATAGGCTTACAAAATTCGCACATTTTCTTCTTGTGAAGATGATTGGTATTGCGATTCACTATGATAGGTTATATTTAAAAGAGATAGTGAGGCTACATGGTATTCCGACATCTATTATTTCAGACAAAAGTACACAATTTACTGCTTATTTTGGATGTTATTCTAAGAGGGTCTGGGAACTCATGACAATTTGAGCACTGCTTTCCATCCTCAAACGAACAGAAAAGCAAAGTTAACAATCTAGACTCTCGAGGACATGTTGAGAGCATGTGTGATTGATTTTGGAGGTAATTGGAATGAACA
This sequence comes from Datura stramonium, assembly GCA_018107945.1. NCBI lineage: Eukaryota > Viridiplantae > Streptophyta > Magnoliopsida > Solanales > Solanaceae > Datura > Datura stramonium. The sequence continues at coordinate 55,918 of JACEIK010001137.1, forward strand.
TTTGTCTTTTGCCAAGTTGCATACTATGTGAGCATCCAAATGGGTCCTTGAAGATCTTTATGGGAAAAATTATAGATCTCCAATTGGTTGGTTTGAACCAACAGAGGTATAATTTTTTTATCCTGACTCAGTTCATGAAGCTATTGAAAAAGTGAATCTTATTGTGCGTCAACTCAAAACAACTCAAAGTTGACAGAAGTCTTATACGCACATGATACTTTGCATGCTGGACTTCATTATGGGTGATCAAGTGTTCTGAAGGTTTTACCTATGAAGGGTGTCATGCATTTTAGTAGGAAGGAGAGACTTAGTCCTTGATTTATTGGTCCCTATGAAATTGTTGGGAAGGTGGCTTATAAGTTGAAATTACCATCAGAGATATCTATGGTGCATCCTATCTTTCATGTATCCATGTTGAAGTTATATAGACATGATCTATATTTTATCTTGTCTCATGAGACAATTGAAATAAATGAGAGGTTGTCTTATGAATAGGAACCTATACAGATACTAGATCATCAAGTTAGAAGATTGAGAATCAAAGATGTAGCTTCGATTAAAACATTGTGGCAAAATCATGACACCAAGAAAGAAATTTAGGAAGCAAAGGAGGACATGAAAAGAGATAATCTCACTTGTTCCCCATTTTAAGTATGTGTTTAACCCCTTAGTTTATTTCATTTTTGAAAATTTTGGTTGTGAGGTAAAATATTTCTTATCTTGTATATTGGTGGGTGATTTTGATTGTGAAAGTCCCTGTGAGGACCATGTTATTGATTATTGTATTGTTAGATGAGTTTTAAATATTGAAAATTGCTCTATTACAAAGAAAACTCTGGCAAAACTTTTGTAAATTTGGGGAGTTAAGTCAAAATCTATGCTATGAATCCACATTCAAGGATGAATGTTGATCCCAAGGGGGAGATAATATAACTCCCTATATTTTCAAGGTAGGTTTGAACTCATTAAGGCTCATGGGTAGTCTTCGATTGTATAATATATGTGTTACATTAATCACAAATGGTTCTATAAATCAATTTGGGGTATAAAGGCTGCCCTAAGGCCAATGCAAGTTGAAAAGTACAAGAAAAATCAGAAATTTCAATTGAACTTGCACAAGGTCTATATTCAAGCTTGTATAATCCCTATTTGGTTGGGAATTTTGGAGAAGTTTGTGCATGAAAGTTGTAACCCTTTAAAATATATTTTCAACCATATAATGATCAGGTCAATCCGAATTATGAGCAAAACATTATGGATAATTTACTAAAGGCTATCCAGGTAGCCGCAAATTTGATATACGACTCGTATACCATATATGCAATCGTATACTAAACCGTAAGTGGGAAGCCGAAATCTTAGCCCATTGGAATAAAATTGAGGACCTAAAATATGAACTTTATTCAAATATACGGCCTTTGTGTGGTGGCATACATGAAATACGAACCGTATATCATATATATAAATTGTATATTATCCATATATCACAAACATATCAAGTATATACTAGTGTATGTTAGAAATGTTTATGCCTCCAAAGTTGAATAGGGATCATAGGCAAAAAGTATGGCTCGTATATGGTGGTCTCAAGTCAAAATCTGTAAAAAAAACCTATATATAGCTATATTGGACCTCTGCGCGCGGGATGATATTCCCCAGTAAAATAAATTGTTGTGTTAGTCCCCAGGACGATTGACCTTCGAGGAATGATGTTCTCCGGCAAAACACTTTTGAGAAATAGGATCTTTCTTACGACTCTCTCATTTCTTCTTTTTGGTTTGCCCATGAGCTGCCATATGTTTACTTTTCGATTTTCTCTCTATTGGCGAAATAATGAGATTTTACGGATTTTGACCTTGAGTGGTCTGACATGATTTTTGAACAAAATGACTTGAAGTTTATAAATTGTTCATTATAAAAAATTATGCTAAGTTTCATGATTTACTCTATCATTGGATTTGAATTGTTTTATTATAACTGTGTTATCCTAATTATTATTATTATTATTATTATGACTATTTTGTTTATATGAATTCTTGCCCCAAAGACATTCACTGACTACCCAGTACTCAACCATACCGTCATTGTTTTTGGTAGTGTGTTAGGTGACGAGGAGGAGCAGGTTCCAGCTTACAAGACGCTTAGGAGAGACTTGCTATTCATCAAACTTTTGGTGAGTCCACATTCTCGTTCGTGGGTGTCATTGACTATTTTACTTGCTTTATTATATTTTTGAGTTGTGTCTCGAGTTAGTTATTCTTTTTTTAGAGGCTCCTTAGATATATATTGTATCATGAGAGTTACTGAAGTCATTTCTTAATTCGCAGGGGCACACTGCTATATTTAGTTGCTGGAAATATTTACAAGATTGAAGTAGGTACATGCCTTACATGGAGTTATATTGCATTATTTTTTTCAAAATCGTTATTATGTAGAATATAAAGAAGCTATGGTGTGTTTAGTCGTCGTCGTTTTAGTTTGTTTAAGCGAATAGGGGAAAGTACAAAGGGGTACTCTTTTCAAATATATATATCGTCCTTTTGCTTCTTGTAATTATAACAGGCTTGAGTGTCCGTCGTTGGTGGATTTAGTAGTATATGAAAAATGATTCACTGACTTGCACAATGATGTAAAATGAAATATATACATATTTTGGTAAAATAGAAGAATCAATTGCTGGAGTAGTACTGTAGGGTTGTTGCTTTGTCAAAAGCCTATGTAACATCACTTTAGGAGCAAATAATATTCATTTGATTTAATGTTATGAAGGAAATTCCCAATGGGAGGAGAGAAAAGTAG
>JACEIK010001137.1:97185-112267 GCA_018107945.1 Datura stramonium
CTTTCAAAAATACCCAGTCATTCACCTCAAATTCTAGGTCTCTGCGCCGCACATCAGCATATGATTTCTGGCGGCTCTGTGCAGTCAGTAGGCATTCTCTAATACGCTTCACCTTTTCCTCTGACTGTTGAATAATGTCTGGCCCAATCAGCACTGACTCTCCCACTTCAAACCAGCCAACCGACGATCTGCATTTTCGCCCATACAATTCTTCAAAGGGCACCATCTGGATAGCTGAGTGATAGCTATTATTATAAGCAAACTCAATTAACGGCAAATGCTAGTCCCAGCTACCTCCAAAATCTAGCACATACGCCCGTAGCATGTCCTCGAGCGTTTGAATAGTGCGTTCAGCCTGTCCATCTATCTGAGGGTGGAATGCTATGCTCAAATTAATCTGCGTTCCCAGACCTTTCTGAAATGACTGCCAAAATCTAGTTGTAAATTTCTCTGATATACAATTCAGCATAATCCTCGGTAGAGAGAGTAGCTTTCACTGGCAAGAAGTGGGCTGATTTCTTCAGTCTGTCAACTATTACCCAAATGGAATCATGTCTATGTCTGGTACGGGGTAATCCTGCTACAAACTCCATGTTCATTGCTTACCATTTCCAGAGAGGCACAGCTATGTCCTGAGTTAACCCGTCTGGTTTCTGGTGTTCTGCTTTTACCTGTTGGCAGTTAGGACACTGGGTTACAAATTCAGCTATTTCTCTTTTCAAACCTGGCCACCAGTAGTTCTCCTTGATATCATGGTACATTTTCGTCGCGCCTGGGTGGAGAGAATAGCGGGCGTAATGTACCTCATTCATAATCTGCTGGNAACACAGAGGCGGCCTTTACATCGCAGCACTTCATCCTTAGTTATCTGAAAATCTGGCGCTTTCCCCTGCTGAATTCTGTCCTTAAGCTGGACCAGGTCAAGATCCTCATATTGCCGTTCTTTTACTTCCACAACTAATGACGACACGATGGTATTCTGAATTACCACTCTGTTGTCCTCTGTTTCTCCTACACGAACGGCTAGGCTGACTAATTGATGTATTTCTCTGAGCAACTCCCGCTGCTCGGGCTGCAAATATGGAAAATCATAAGAACATGCTTAATTGGGCATAATTAGATTTAAATTCAAATCTATCAATTTATCTTTAAAATAGTTATAAAATCTGCTCATAGATCATAAAATACGATTTAATACATGAGAGAGATTTACCCATCGATAGATCATATCGAATTTCACAAGAATTGACATAAACTCCATTGATCATGAAACTTGACTTTTTGAGTTGGAATTCATGAAATTTAAGAAGAGTTTAGGGTATGAGAGTAAAAGGAACTCTCATTCGTAGCCTCACATACCTAGGTAAGTTGATTCTACTCACTTCCTTGATCATCCAATGGAAATTGAAGAAGAATTGAGGAAGAACCTTGATGAATTATGCTTGATCACTCTCTAAACCCTCAAACTTGCATGTATGAGGTTTGAATAGGCTAGAATGACTTAACCCATCTTAATACACTCGATTCTGACATTAAAACGACGTAGTTTAGGCTTTAGAAATATAAAAATTACAAAAAAGCCCTTAATAAACTCGCAGGGAAAAACAGACTGCCAATCCTAATGAGGAATTTGACGACTTGTTGTCCAAGGCCACGACTCTTGGCCACCAACCGCTGAGTACACTTCCATAATTATGCTTGGGGCTCATCATGGGGGACACCACGGCTCGTGGTGCTCCCAATGAATCGTGGTAATGACCCGTCACCCACACTGCCCATTCCCATCTTCCTTCACCTTATCCTTGACCACAACTAACTCAACGAGTCGTGGTGCTGACCACGACTCGTGGTCATATCCGTGGTGACTCAAAAAATAGAATTTCCAACTTAATCAAAAGCCTTACCACAAGTCACCTAACGACTCATGGTCATCCTAATGGGTCATAGGACGACTTGTTCTGTGACCCGGTACAGAAAATCCTATTTTCTCTGTTTCAACTCTCGGGTTCGATCTTAGGGTTTCCGGGGTATAACAATATCTCCCCCTTAGAAACATTTATCCTCAAATATTGGAAATCATATAGAAAAGCAGAGAAATGCAATCTTCATATTTAATTATTGATCATATAAGCTGAAAACTAACGAAATGACTGACTCCAAACTGAACTACATGACTGAACTGAATTTACAAATCATACCTACATACTTTCACATGAAAAAAATGAGGTACATGAGCTGAACATGAAACTGAATAGAGTATTATGGAGGAAACTGATACTTCAAGATGAAACTGTGCAAGAAGGGAATAGGTGTAGGTATCTAGCCATCATATTTGCTTCAGCTTCCTACATAGCTCCCTCAACATACTAATTCCTCCATAACACCTTGACTAAAGCTACTTTCTTGTTTCTTAACTTTCGAACCTGAAGATCCAGTATTTCCACCGGAACCTCTTCATAACTAAGGTTGTCCTTCACACTGACACTGTCTACTGGGACAACTAGAGCTGGATCACCCAAACACTTCTTTAAGAGTAATACATAGAAAATGGGATGAACGGAAGCTAACTTTGAGGGTAACTCCAACTCATAGGCTACTTTGCCAACCCATTTCACAATTTGGTATAGGCCAACATAACGGGGACTGAGTTTTCTTTTCTTTCTAAACCCCACCACTCCCTTCATAAGAGACACCTTTATAAACACCCAATCATCGACTTCAAACTCAAGTTCTCTCCATCTCATATCCGAATATGACTTTTTGTGACTCTGAGCTGTTTTTAGCCTGTCCCTTATAAGCTGAACTTTCTCCATGTCCTTATGGACCGAATTCGGTCCTATCATCGCTGCTTCACCTGAACTTTCTCCATGTCCTTATGGACCGAATCCGGTCCTATCATCGCAGCTTCACCTACTTCAAACCAACCAATAGGCGATTTACATCTCCACCATAGAGAGCCTTAAACGGAGCCATCTGAATGCTGGAATGATAGCTGTTGTTATACGCAAATTCAATGAGAGTAAAATGATTATCCCAACTACTCTTGAAGTCAATCACACATGCTCTCAATATGTCCTTGAGAGTATGAATAGTCCGCTCCACCTGACCATCGATTTGCGGATGAAATGCTGTACTGAGCTTGATCCGAGTACCAAGTTCCTTTTGAAACGACCTCCAAAACTGGGAGGTAAATTGAGTACCTCTATCTGATATGATGTACAAGGGCACTCCATGCAATTGAACTAGCTCTTGGATGTATAGTTTGACATGATCCTCCGCTGAATCAGTAGTTTTGATCGATAGAAAATAAGCGGCTTTGGTCAACTTGTCCACAACCACCCAAATTGAGTTATATTGCTGATGAGTGCAAGGAAATCCTGTGACGAAGTCCATATTTATCTCCTCCCACTTCCAAGTAGGGATACTGATGTCTTGAAGTACACCTCCCAGTCTTTGATGCTCAACCTTACACTTGCTGACAATTTGGACACTTAGCCTCAAATTCTGCAATGTCCTTCATGCCATTCCACCAATAGACATCCCGTAGGTCACGGTACATCTTGGTGGCACCTGGATATATGGAATATCTATAACCATGATCCCTATTCAACATCTGATCTCTCAAATCATCAATGTCCGGAACACACAAGCAACCCCAATATCGAAGCACACCATCTCCCTCTTTGGAGAAGACCTCTACCTTCTGATTCTGAACGACTTCCTTTAACTTTATCAAAATAGGGTCCTCATCTTGTATGGATTTTACATCAGTCACAAGGACAATTCTGATCCACTCTAAACAATAATACCACCATCGGTCGAGTCAACCAAACGAACTCCCAACCTTGCAAGTCGATGCACCTCCTTCACCAGCTCCTTCCTCCCCTATCTACATGGGGCATACTCTTCATAGAGAGTCTACTAAGTGTGTCTGCTACTACATTGGCCTTACCAGGATGGTAAAGTACACTCATATCATAATCCTTGAGTAGCTCCAACCACCTCTTTTGGAGTAGATTTAGATCTTTCTAGGTAAACACATATTGTAGGCTCTTGTGGTCTGTAAACACATCTACATGGACCCCGTACAAATAGTGTCTCCAAATCTTCAAGGCAAATTCCACCACCGCCAATTCAAGATCATAGGTCGGGTAATTCTTTTTATGAACCTTCAACTGCCTGGAAGAGTTTGCTATTACTTTTCCATGCTACATTAATACACAACCAAGACTGATTTTAGAAGCCTTGCAATACACCACAAACCCATCGGTTCCCTCCAGTAGGGTTAACACCAATGCAGAGGTGAGTCGAGTTTTCAACTCTTGGAAGCTCCTCTCACAAGCCTTTGACCATTGAAACTTCACTTTCTTTTGGGTCAATTTGGTCAATGGCGATATAATAGATGAAAAACCCTCTACAAACCTCCAATAATAACTAGCTAAGCCCAAGAAACTCCTGATATCTGAAGGATTCACCGGTCTAGGCCAATTTTTCACCGTTTCTATCTTTTGAGAGTCCATCTTTATACCCTCATTGACACCACATGGCCCAAAAATGCCATTGAGTTCAACCAAAACTCGAACTTGCTGAATTTAGCATATAATTGGTGGTCCTTGAGAGTCTATAGCACCACCCTCAAATGAGTGGTATGCTCCTCCTCGCTCCGAGAGTATATAAGAATGTTATCTATGAAAATGATCACGAACATATCCAAATATGGCTTGAACACCCTGCTCATCAAATCCATAAAAGCTATAGGAACATTCGTTAGTCCAAAAGACATAACTACAAACTTGTAATAACCATACTGAGTCTTGAAGACTATCTTCAGGATGTCACTCTCCCGAACTCTGAGTTGATGGTATCCGAATCAGAGATCTATCTTCGAAAAGAACTTAGCACCCTAAAGCTGGTCAAACAAATCATGAATCCTAGGAAGAGGATACCTGTTCTTGATGGTGACCTTGTTCAATTACTAATAATCAATACACATGCGATGAGATCCATCTTTCTACCAGACAAAGAGAACTGGTGCACCCCATGGGGATTTTCTAGGTTTGATGAATCCCTTGTCTAGAAGGTCTTTCAACTGCCCCTTTAACTCCTAGATGGAGCTATTCTATAAGGAGGAATAGATATAGGATGCATATCGAGAAGAAGGTCAATACCAAAATCAATCTCCTGCTCGAAAGGAATTCCCGGTAGATCATCTGGGAACACTTTTGAATACTCACATACTATCGGAATGGACTGGATAGTCTGGGTCTCGAACGTAGCATCCTTAAACCTAACTAGATGGTACATGAAACCCTTGGAGATCATCTTTCTGGCCTTAAGATAGGAAATGAAATGACCTACAGGCACAACTGAACTACCCTTCCACTCTAGGACTGGCTCACCCTGAAATCTAAACTCTACTTCTCGGGTTCTACAATTAACTGAGGCATAACATGCAAATATCCAATCCATGCCGAGGATAACATCAAAGTTGGTCATGGATAACTCTACTAGATCTGCTGAGGTGACTTTCTGAAGAACTATGGCAGGGAAATTTCCATACACCCGTCGTGCTATAACTAAATCACCGATTGGAGTAGAGACTGAGAAGGGATTTGATAGGATTTTGGGACTGACTCCGAAGCTACTAGCAACATAAGGCATCATAAAAGACAAGGTATCCCATGGATTTAACAATGCATATACATCAAGATGGAATACTCATAGCATACCAGTGACTACATCCGGGGAAACCTCCTGCTCATGGCGAGATGCTAGGGAATATAATTTGTTTTGGCGTTGTCCACCACTTGTGCTAGTAGAAGCACCCTGCTGGAAGGGACGTGCTGTCAGGGCTGCTGAACTAGCGGCTGGGGTACGAGCTCTACCATCGCTTGATTTGGCTGAAGGGTAATCTCATAGACTGTGTCCGGGATTTCTACACCCGAAACAAGCATTTGAACCAACTAAACACCTCCCAAGATGGTTCTTTCCGCACTTCATACAGGCTGGACAAGTGCGATCTCCTGAAATACTCCCCTAGCCCCTCAAGCCTGACACTCTACCCCTCTAATCACGCTTGGGTCGGGATGGGATACTACCTGATGATGGTGCCGGGGGTAATGACCTTTGCTGAAACTGAGGGTGGTGAACACCAGCGGATCTCTGCTGAGTGAACCCAACACTATCGGTCTTGGCCCTCTTGGCCTCTCTTTCCCACTCGCTCATCTTTACTGCCTCCATCTGCTAGGCGTGCAGGACTATCCGAGCGAATTCAATATCTTGGAGAAGCATCGCAGTTTGGAAATCCCTGACCAAGGAGTCTGCTACCTCGTGTACGAACCTGCTCACATGGGCCCTCTAATCCGCCACCAACTCAGGTGCATTCCTGGACAGATGTGTGAACTCCAAGGCATACTCCTGAACAGTCATCTTTCCTTACTTTAAGATTACAAACTCCGCCGCTTTTAGCTCCCTCATCTTCCAAGGGACGAATCGATCAAGAAAAGCGGCATGAAACTCATCCCAACTGATAGGGCCTGCTCCAACCTCCCTACTATCCTTCCACTGTTTAAACCAAATGTGTGTGACCCCCTTCAACTGATATGAGGCCAAATTAGCACACTCTTCCCCAGTCACCCCCATAATTTGGGTGATCTTCAAAATCTCTTCCATGAACTCATATGGATCCTCGTCCAACTTCAATCCAAGAAACTCGGGAGGGTTCATCCTCAAAAAATTCTAACTCTCGCCGCTGCCGCATTCCTGTTCTATGGGACATGTGCTACTGCCTACTGATTGACCTAGGCGGTCAAGTCTTGGGCTAACATCTAGATAACTGTCCTGAGCTCTGCATGGGCAACCAACTCGGGTATATGCTCCACATGGACTAGTGGGCCTGTTGGTGCCCGTCTCCATTACCATCCTCGTGGTCATTTTTGTTCCCATTTCTCCTTCTATTAACTCTGCGGGGAGGCATGATTTTGCAAACGCGAATAGCACGAGTTAGAAGGATAGAGAGACATTTCACCGCACAATATAGATCATAAAGGAAGAGAACATTTCCTAAACGTCTCGTAGCCTTTTCGTTAAAAGTGTGGCATGCTTCACACCCATGAAAAAGACTCTACTTAACGCGGCTTTTAGACATCCTAGGACACTTCAAAACCTAATTCTATGATACTAAGTTTGTCACGACCTGAATATGCATCCGGATCGAGACACGGGACAAGGAGACTTGAGAGGTTCCAAGTCGAACCATGACATGAACATACATCTAACTCAATCAATAAAAGTGAAAGATCAACATAATAAACATGGCGGAAGTCTGAACATAACATGACATCAAAACTTACAACACGAGTTTGAAGCTGGTTATACACTATGTCTAAAAAGCCTCTATTATTGATGAGTTGATGGGACAAGACCCAAACTAACTCTCTAAGTATGAAACTAAAAATACGTAAACATAACTGAATAGAAAGGGGCCCTTGACAGATGAGGACTCACAATAGAGATTGGATGCTAACTCTTGAACTGGCTAGTGATGGGACTGAGTCTGAAGATCGGAGCCTGTATCATAAAATGATGCAACATAGAATATGTGACCAGTACTTGAATTGTATCAAGTATCCAAGGTGAGTAAAAATGGACAGTTAAAATACATAAGAGTTCATAAAAGTAGGAAAACATGATCATAACGTAAATATCATAATGCAAACATGAGGCTCAATGTTTTCAAAACATACGTAAATCAATCATAATCGTAAGCATAAGAGAAAAGCTTATTGAACATGACTTGAGACAAAGTACATAATCATAATCATGCATAAATCATAAGGAACAGTGGGATATTCTTATAACTGACATAACCCATATGAGCACATATAGAGCCCGACCTGTAAACCCCTAGTCGGGAGGGTGTTCATAACTTGAAAAGGGTAGAACTATGAAAATAGGCATGATATCACTCATGAAAGGCCCATTCAGGCAAAGGGACAGTCGCAAAAGAGGTCCCATCATGGCTCCGTTGGCGCGTAGTTTTGAGACTCGGGTTATGCTTGGACCCCGGGTCTACTCGGTGTTAAATACTACTCTAAAAATATATATAGTTCTCATAGGATAATATACATGAGATTCATGGGCTAGTAAATTCATGATAATCATAAGCATGCTTGAAATATGTAAACTAGCCATGAAATAAGGCCCGTGAGTCGGCCAAAATCATAAAATCATAAATCATGAAATTCATGTGTACTAGTAAAACATGTATATACTTGATATCTCATAAATCCATGATAAGTATTTGATAGAAATCATATCGTAAAACATAAATCATAGTTGGGCTAATCTAGATCAAGATCATAGCGAAATCATAATTTAATTTTTCATAAGAACATGCATAATTGGGAATAATTGGATTTAAACTCAAATCTATAAATTTATCTTTAAAATAGTTATAAAATCTTCCCATAGATCATAAAATATGATTTAATACATGAGAGAGATTGACCCATCGATAGATCATATCAAATTTCACAAGAATTGACATAAACTTCATTGATCATGAAACTTGACTTTTTGAATTGGAATTCATGAAATTTAAGAAGAGTTTAGGGCATGACAATGAAAATAACTCTCATTCATAGCCTCACATACCTGGGTAAGTTGTTGATCACCCAAAGGAAATTGAAGAAGAATTGATGAAGAACCTTGATGAATTATGCTTGATCACTCTCTAGACCCTCAAACTTGCATGCATGAGTTTTGAATATGCTATAATGAATTAACCCAACATAATACTCTATTCTAACATAAAAATGACGTAGTTTAGGCTTTAGGAATACAAGAATTATGAAAAATCCCTTAATAAACTCCTAGGGAAAAATAGACTATCAGTCCCAATGAGGGACTGGACGGGTCGTTGTCTAAGTCCATGACTTGTGGCCACTAGTCATTGAGTACACTGCCACAATTCTTCCTGGGGCTCATCACGGGGGACACCATGACTCGTGGGGCTCTCAACGAGTCGTGGTGATGACCTGTCACCCACACTGCGCATTCCTATCTTCCTTCACCTCATCCTTGACCACGACTGACTCAACGAGTCGTGGTGCTGACTACGACTCGTGGTCATGTACGCGGTGACCTAAAAACTAGAATTTCCAACTTAATCAAGAACCTCACCATGAGTCACCTAACAATTCATGGTCATTCTGATGGGTTACAGGATGACTCATTTTGTAACCTGGTGCAGAAAATCCTATTTTCTCTGTTTCAACTCCCGGATCTAATTTTAGAGTTTTTGGGGTATAACACGTGTAGACCTCCTCTTCAAGATCTTTATTCAAGAATGTTGTTTGCACATCCATTTGATGTAAATCTAAATCAAACTGAGTTACTAATACCATGATTATTCTTAATGAATCCTTTTTAGACATTGTAGAGAAGGTTTCTTGCTAATCAATACCTTTCTTTTGAGTGAAACCTTTGTCTACAAGTCTGGCTTTATATTGTTCTATATTACCAGATGAGTCTCTTTTTATTTTATAAACCCATTTGGATCTTGTAGTAGAGACTCCTTCTGGTATTTAAACTAGATTCCAGACTTTATTTTTTGCCATAGATTCCAACTCTTCCTTTATGGAATCATATCAAAGTGTGGAATTTTCTCCACTCATAGCTTATGAAAATGAGCATGGATCATCTTTAAGTCCAATATTGTAATCAGACTCTTAGAGATATACAACATAGTCACCAGAAATTACTAATTTACCAACTCTTGAGGATTTTCTTACTCCCACCCTTTAATGGTCCAGGTAAAGTGGATTTCTCTTCATGTGGCTCTTAAGGTGGTGGTTATTCTTGAACTTATTGCTCTTCAAAGAATTTGTGAGAGCTTGTCCGATTAGCATTCAAATTTCCAATATATAAAGGTATCATAGGTGGTCCCTTACTTCTTCTAGTCCCACTACTTGAGTCAAACCACTCCCACTTACTTCATATTCCTCAAGAAATTTAGCATTACTAGCCTCAACAATTATAGGAGAATGAGAAGGACAATAGAACCTAAATCCTTTAGAGTTAATCACGTAGCTAATAAAGAAACAACTTTCTGTTCTTTCATCCAAGTTTTTTAATTATGAGTTATAAACCCCCACCTCACTTGGACATCCTCAAATGTGTAAATGACTTAAAATAGGTTTCCATCCTTTCCATAAATAAAAAGGTGTCTTAGAGACAACCTTGGATGGAACCCTATTTAAAACATACATAGCGGTTTTTAAGGATTCACTCCATAAGGATAAAGGTAAACTTAATTTGCTAATCATATTTCTTACCATATCCATTAATGTCTGGTTCTTTCTTTCTACCACACCATTTTGTTGTGGTGTTCTTGGCATAGTATATTGAGCAATTATACCTTCACTTTCAAGGAACTCAACAAATAGACCTTTAACTTGCCCCTTATCTGTGTACTTACCATAATATTCTTCACCCCTATTAGACCTTATGATTTTGATCTGAGCTCAGTTTGTTTCTCTACTTATATTTTGAAAACTTTAAAAACATCAAGTGCTTCTGATTTGTTAAACAGAAAATAGAGATATGTATGTCTTGAATAGTCATCAAAAAATGAGATAAAATATCTCTCGCCATTCAAGCAAGGGGTTGGAAAAGGCCCACAAATATCTGTATATATGATTTCAACAATTGAGAACTCCTTTTGGTACCTTTAGTAGATATTTTTATTTGCTTTCCCTTTATACAATCCACACAAGTCTCAAAGTTAGAAAAGTCAAGAGCTTCTAGAACTCCATCATTAACTAAACTTTTGACTCTTCCAATAGAGATGTATCCCAATCTCTTGTGCCAAAGACTTGATGAGTTCTCATTAATAATACATAGCTTAGTGCCAATTTCTTTATCATACAAGGTTATAACATTATATTCAATTGTGAACTCTAGCCCAAACCAATAACTTTATTATTTTTCAAAAGTTTCACCAAAGAATAATGAAAATTGAAATCATAAAGAGAAATTAAATTTCTAGAATAGGATGGAACATAAAAAGTATTTTGTAAATCTAATTGAAAACCATCTTTCTAAAATGAGCCTATGAGTTCCCATCCTTAGAGTTTGAAAATCTTGCATGGTTTTAGCACTGTGATTTGTTGAACCAAAATCGATCCACCATGTATTATCAGAAACTTAAGTGAAATTAGATTCATAATATACAAAGGTAAAATTTTCTTTCTTCTCAAGACATTTCTTGTATTTCAGGCAATCTTTCTTCTAGTGTCCCTTATTTTTGCAGAAACGACAAGAAACTTTATCAATGCCGCCTTTCTTTTTCATAGGAACTCTTTTGCCTTTCTTTGCATTTCTCTTATCATGAGTCACCAAATTTACACTTTCAGGTATATCATGTTTCTACCTCTCCTCTTCTTAAACACACATGGTCAAAAGTCTATTAATTAACCATTTATCTTATGTGTATTGTAAGATATTTGGAATGGACCATATTTCACAGAAAGAGAGTTGAGGATAAAATGCACAAGAAATGGTGTAGACATATCAGCCTCCAGGGACTTGAGTTTAGAAACAATATCTCTCATCTCCATAATATGCTCGCACACTATACGACTTCTGTCAAAGGTCATACTTGAGAGCCTCTTCATAAGGGTGCTAACCAAGGCCTTGTCAGAGCTTAAAAATTGTTCATCAATTGCCTTCATGTGAGATTTGACCATATCACTATTAGTGATAGAACCCCTAATGCTTTGGCCTATATGAGAATTTACGAACATTAAGTTCAAGCTATTGGATCACTCCCACCGCTCATAAAAAGCCTTAGCCTCTACTGTACTTGATTCCATGGCCTTAGGTGGTTCTTTTCCACGGAGAGCCAGATCCAAGTCCGAGCACCCTAAAGTAAGAAGAATTTTCTCCTTCCATTCTATAAAGTTTTCACCAGATAGCATCGGAATTCGAGCAGTTTCGTTAAAGATAACAGTAGAAAACGCTGTGTAAAATGCAAAACAACACATATATAAACTATGAAGTATAAACCATCAAAAGTGAATTGTGTAAATATCAATTGTAAGTAAATTCTAAACCTTCATGTGGGCAGAGATTGCAACCCATGCACAAAATTTACTTATTGAATGAGTATTCTCAATAAGATACCGATTCGATCCAAACTTTTGAAATTGAAATAAATTCGGCAGTGGATCACGAAATCTTGGTAGACTAATAAATCAAAATAAATATCAAAAATAATTTGTACCTGTGGGCATATAATAATTTTCAACTGAAAAGTTTACTATCTTATTCTAATTAATCTAACCAAAATAATTACCTCCCCATGGGGTACGGTTACCATTTTGATAAGATAATCATACTTTATTATATATCATTATTATATCTTAATCAATTAACTTTATGTGATTAAAGAATATAATTTCTCTTTATGTCATATACCCTGGATGCTGAGGCTAATCCCAAGTATATAATGGAAGAACTCAAAAATGACATCTTACAATAGTTATCTTTAATAATTAACTTAATCATATTGTTAATTATTAAGATGCAAAAATGTATTGTATAGGTAGAGCCTACATAAAAAAATAATTTGGTGCACAAAATATCTCGCATTGATATGAGAAAATACTGCACAACAAGGGAATAGGTAGAGCCTACATATGTCTTATTAAAATAGTAATTTTTATAATTAAACTAGATATTATAAGACTCATAGAAAGGTTATAAAAATATAATTTAACATAACTAGACAACCCAAATAGTATAAGTATATGTAAATTTTAACTCTATCTTAAATTGATTACTTTATTAAAGAACGAGTCAGCATAATAAAAAATAACAAAAACTTAATGTTTTTAAAGTCTAAAACTTATAAGGCTTACATACTATTAACGTGTAGATCTGTATATATGATAGGATTTTTAGATCCAAATTCAATTTCAACAAAAAATAATTTAAGGACCCAAAAAAAAATTACATATGCATACCGCAAAACAAAGCGAACAAATAGAGACAACAAATATTATTTACAAATTAGTTTCTTTCTAGATTTTCAATCTACATCTGATCATCACAAAAACGATAGAAATTTCAACAACACATTGTATATATAATTTCAATCAAAATATAACACTGAACAACACAGCTAAAGGTAGGCTCTGCTACCAATTGTTTAATTTCAACACATACGTAGAGCCAAAGTGCAGTGGAAGATAAATAGGAATGCACCTTCAGCTATTCAAGTGCTGTCAAGAATCACCTCTGTCTTGGATGAATTTGTGACCTTAGTAAAAACCCTGTAGTCTTCTAGCCTATGCCTATCAAAGTATATATGCCAGATGGAGTCATGGGCATATTTATAGGTAGGCTAGGAACTATTATGTAAAATACTTTAACCCTAGGAACTTCTCCATAAAATATGATTTCCCTAAGGAATCCTAATTAATAGTTTTCTTTCATCAAGAAAACTTTCTTATATGCATAACTAAAAATATTATTTGCCATATATATTATTTATTTGGAAGATAAAGTAAATAATTTATTACCAAATATATGAACCACATAATTGTCCCTAATAAGAGCCACATTTTTCTTACATGTTTTGCACATATTTTCTTTAATACAAAATTATAGTCTAATGGGAAGAAAAATTTCAAATAATGTTTGCAACTCAAGATAGACAGTCATTGCAGCTTGTGGAGGAGTAATGAAAATATCAAAATCGGTGAGGACATAAATAATTATATTTTTTTTAATAAAATCATACTAATATGTTTGAATGAAACAGTGTTTCATTATTTTAAATGATATCATTGAACATTTATTATTATTTTTTTAACGTTTTTCATTTATTATACAATTGAAGAATATATTTAGCTATAATTATCTACAAATTTTATGGCAAAAATAAATTCTCATCCACATTATACAAAATTACCATGGTTATATTATATTTGTAAAAACAATTTCAATTAATAACTATAAAACTTTTGAATCGTAACTAAATACACACATGCGCACATATATAACATGCTACACATTTTTATTGCCATAGTAATGAAGGAAATAATTTGCTACAATTTTATTTCTCGTGACAGAATAATATAGAATCTTAGCTATGAATTTTTTTAATTCATATCTGAACATAAATTCTATAATTGCCATGTATCAAGAATATGATTGTAAATTTTATTTTTCATAGCAAATGAAGAAACTCTTTTGCATTATAATTCTATGTATTTCACGGATAAAGACATGGATTCTTAACTAAAATACAAATTTGTTTGTGGCAAATGCTTCAACTCATAGTGATAATTTTTTTTATTTGTAATTGAATATAAGTACTATAGCACAAGATTAATCTATAGAATTAGCTCTAAAATTTGAGTTTGCATGACAAATAAATTAAAAATTTTGCTACAATATAACACCTTGTGTATACAATATGAAGATAACTATCGATATTATTTATCGTGAAAAAAGAGTAAAATCACTTGCTATAAGTGTATTTTTTATGACAAAAACTTTTTGCCATCACAGCTACAACAACAAAAAACAAATGCCGTAACTATAAGAACTAGTCCTTAGCTATGGACTATGTAAAGTCTGTTGCTAACTTTTAGTCATGCTACATCTTGCTACGAATGCTACATAATTTTTTTTATGACTAAAGTGTTTAGCCATAATTTTTTTTCATATTTAGCTATGACATATTCTATAGCTATATATGTATTTTGTTGTAGTGCTCTAGAAATATGATGCACGTGAACCTGTGGTCTCTTTTTCAAACTAGATATTTTATGTACATATTTTCTAGAGTTGATCTAATATTCTCTCCTAACATCCATACTCGAAAAGTGTTGAATGATGCACTTGGTTGAATGTTAAGTTATTTATCTAAAGAAATAAGGATCAATTTTTATTTCACTACTAAATACATAGTAAAAGAGACCTCAAAAATAGGTCTCGAAAAAGAGACCTCATGAGATCGCTTTTTTCTTTTTTTTTTTTAAAATATTTTTTTTTCTAAAAAAGAAACCTC
>JACEIK010001137.1:149463-161383 GCA_018107945.1 Datura stramonium
TTAGAGGAATGGGTCCAGTCCCTGTGGGTTCGACATTCCGGTTCTTAAAAAGGGCCACTATATTACTTGCACGACCCGTACACTTGCGGGCTCATCAACATGCAACACCTGATTTAACATTGCGATATGACACAAGTCTCTTGACTACTCAAAATTCATCAAGAAACTCAGAATCCACATTAATCGCTGAGACTACATATTTGGCTGCTTCATTGACCTACAGATATTGAAGGTGACCTCTTCTTTGTTCAGCCAGAACTTCAGTTGGCCTGCTTCAACGTCCACTAAATCTCACTTGGTGGTAATAAATGGTCACCCCAAGATGGTGGGGACCTCAAAATCTGCCTCGTAATCCATGATTACGAAGTCAGCTGGGGAGATGAACTTGTCTACTTTCAGTAGGGCGTCATGGAGTATACCCACAAGCTTCTTCATTGTGCGGTCTGCCATTAATAACCACATTGTTGTAAGTGTGGGGGATCCCAAGCCTAACTGCTTGAACAAAGCTAGCGGCATTAGATTGATGCTAGCTCCCAGATCACGTAGTGCCCTCGCAAACTCAAAATCTCCAATCGTGCATGGGATGGTTAAGGCACATGGGTCTTCTTTTTTCTGTGCAAGGACCCATGAATCTATTTCACTACAATGATGCAGATTTCTAATAGGCTCATACTCATGGATCACTTTCTAGTTACCTGATCTTTTATATGCTTTGCATACCTAGACATTTGCTCCAATGCCTCGACCAATAAGATATTCATAGATAATTGTTTCAGTATGGACAAAAACTTCTAGAATTTCCCATCATCCACCTTCTTTTTCATCCTTTCAGGGAATGGTAGAGGTAGTCGAGGGATAGGTCTGAAAACCTGTGGGGCCTCTTTTGCCTTCCCTTTTTCTGCCTTAGATTCCTTTGCATCAATAGGAGTCTTGGTCAACTCAGCATCACCTTTAATCACCTATTCTGCAGCCTCATCCTCCTCGTCTACATTGATTCCACTCTACTATCTCATCTCAATTACAACTAGCATGGGTGGATCAATTGTAGTCTTTCCACTCCTAGTCATCACAGCCATGCAGTAGTTATCATTCTTTGAATTTTGTACTATATTGCTAGGAAGTGTACCCTTCTGCTCTAGTTCAGGGATGAAGACACTTGGCCTAGCTACTGCTCAAATCAAGGTTCACATGCTTTGTAATTATAGTCATAGAGTTCTATTGACAGGTTAAGGTTTCTCAGAATATATCCTTGGAAAAGAACCTGTGCGAAGAAAATCAAGGGGGTTTTATTTGAAGTAAGAGTAAAACAGAAACAGAAAATGAGATAGTGTTTCATAAAACTATCTTATTTTATTTATTTAAAATTACAAGGGTATTAAGTACAACCTATCTACCCAACTACCCCATACACAAGTTATCAAACTACAACACCCCCACCCCCAACTAAGAACACTCCATTTTCCTCAATGCAAGCACCAAAAAAATAAAATATAGAACATGAGGTGAGGGTCTTTCTGTGGGCACTCTAAGTGCCTTTCCATGGTGGACTGCAGTGGTGGTGCCTGTTTGAGTTGGAGCTTGGTCAGCTAGTGCAGGTGGGACTTCATAAGAGAGGGTGGGTGCCAATGGAGTCTCCAGGTCGGTTGCTGTGCCACTTGTGCCTATCATGGAGGCCTTAGTTTGTGATCTTTAGGAAAAAAGGATAAATAATAGGGATTTGAGGCTCCTAATCCTCATGTAATGACTTGGGCTATTACAATTAAAGTCACCTATAATTCTCAATGAGGTTCATTAGCACACATTCAAGGTCTGAAAGGGTTTGATGTGAAATTTCTCTAATTAGGTAGAAAGACTTTAGAGGTGTCTGAGACTAATTATTTATTGCCATGCATGTTTTGTAGTGAAATCTACAAATTAGACCTATTTTCATTCCTCCGCATATGGAAGCGCGACCTTAGTAAATTCTTATAAGAAGTTAGTTAGTCAATCAATTTTCCTATTATAGTAGACAAAAAAAACTACTTTTTTCCCCTTTTTGAAATCAAGACTTAAAGGTTTATTAGTCGTGATTGTGTTGTGAAAGCATGTCTCTTTTCCTGACTTTGTGATACTAGTGTGCTAAACTGCATAATTGCCAAGTGCCCAATGGAGAATTGAAAGGTAGTTGTAACTGTAGGTTGTGTTCCATGAGTGGAGAGGAATAGATTACATGCCCGTGCTGATTAGTCTCATCTAGAACTTGCACCATTGTTTTATCATCGAAATGGTAGGAAGCAGTAGAGTTGTGGAAATAATCATAGGCCCCGAATTAAGTGAAACCCCCATCTACCTAGCCTATCGTGAGTGTCTGATCTCTGTTTTTCCTATTTTGTATCCCTTGTTATCCCTTCTAGATCTTAGTCCAAACCGTGACCTTTCCTAAATCCTCTTTGAACCTAGTTGTCTCAAGCACACTATTGATAAAGAGGCTTAATGCCTAATTTGGGGGTGGTATGTGCTCTAAGAGTAAGAGGAATATGGGTAAACGAAAAAAAAGGAGAGATTAATTTAAACTTGTGTTAATAAAGGAGATTGTGTGATGAAAAAGAAGTAGGTAGGAATGAAAGATGAGAGTGATAGGAAATTCATAAGAACAATGAAAAGTGAAGGGAAATGGAAAGTAAAAAAGGGGGGATAGAACAGAGAATACATAGTGCTTGGAGAAGGATTAGCCATTTGGAACTAAATAAATATCCTACCATCTCAAAGCCTGCATTACAAGCCGATAAATCCCTTAGAGATTCACAATCTAAATACTCCCAACATTTGGTGACTTAAGATATTGCAAGCCTATGGCATGAGGTTAGAAACACTTAGCATTCTTTGTGAGAGTGAGTGGTTTAGTCCAAATATTCCCTATATTGAGTTGATATATGTGAGAATGAGAATTTATCTTATTGTGAGGGCGCATGAACTACATGGTTGTCAGTGCACATAAAATCCTTGAATTTGGATACTTGTACATATTGTTAGTCTACTAAAATTTAGTTAGTGATTGAGGCTTGCATTTCATAAAATAGTCACATAGTTCTTTAGCATACTTGCTAGCCCTTCCCCAATGTGAGGATGGGAAGGAAGCAATTGTATCACATGCTTGTAGAGTTTCTACTGAGAACCAACCATAGGCAATGCCACTTTGTTGATAGAACTCATTTAGTAGTTTTTGTTTCTTGAGGACAAACAAAGTTTAAGTTTGGGGTGTTGATAAGCCATAGAGTTACGACTTATTTTTCACCAAAAACATAATATTATTAAGTCCTTAATGCACTTGTTATATTGAGTTCTGATGTATTCTTATAAATTTCAGGAAAAGGAACTCGGAGTTGGAGGAAAGAAGGCAAATCATTAAGAAAAATCACAAAAAAGTTGCAAATAGAGAGAGGTACCCCATCTGCGGTTCGCAGAAGCAGTTTGCAGTTTGCAGAAATGTCCCATTCACCGCAGAAAGTAAAAAAATAAGAACCACTTTGTGGTGCCTTTATATGATCTTAGACCAACTCTGCATTTCGCGAAACCATTATGCCAACTAAAGTGAGGAGAAAATTCAATGCCAATTCTGTGAACTCCTGAATATTTCTGTTGATCGCGGACTTGATTAGCTGACTTATACTGTGACTGCAGATGTTCACCGACAAGCTATGACACAAATCTAAAGACCCACTCTACGGTCTCATGATTGGCTTTACGGACCGCAGTAAGTTTGCCTCCTCCTCGAAATATGAATGCTCAAACCCCTATTTCTAACTTATGCTCCAACTGCATTTACCTTTTGCACTCCAGACCCCATGATATATTTTGTGAGAAGGTCTATTCATATTCTCATGTGAGCTAATTCCTGATCACGCTCCTCTTCCTTTCTGCACTACTCCACAGTCATCCCTATAGTATATGTACCCGCAACTGTCTCTGTCTCTCTAGTATGCCAGGATCTATTTGTCTTGGTTACTCGATCGAGTATGGTGATTGATTCCTCCTATGGGTGACTCATCAGTGCTCCACCTGCCACCACATCAACTACAACCTTTGTGCTGTTGTCTAGAGATTTGTAAAAGATTTCCAATAAGCTGTCATTAGGAATTCTGTGATTCGGGAACTTGGTCAGCTTCTTCTTGAACCTCATCCATGTCTCAAGCAGTGCCTCTATTTTAAGCTGTCGGAAGTTGTAGATCTTATCTTTAGGATGCAACATCCTAGAAGGTGGGAAGAATCTCTCCAGAAAGGCGTGTTTCAGCTCCCTCCAGTTGGTGATGGAGTTGTTTGGCAACTCCAACAACTAGAGAATAGCCTGACCAGATAGGGAGAATGGAAAGAGCCTTAGTCTGATAGAATCCTGGCAACTTGTAAGCCTTTGAAATACCCACAAAGTTGATCAGGTGGAGATTTGCTTCATCAGGTGCATTACCATAGAGCACAGCCTTCATATTAAGCAACTAGATCATTATTCTCGTGATATTTAACTTTTCCCCAGCAGGCAAAGGTAGGGGTATAATAGTTCTTGCCAATCGGGTTTCATCAATATCCGGGTCCTCATCATCATCAAAGTGAGGAGCATATATATGGAATTTGCGTGGATCACGACCTCTATTCCCCTTTATGTTCCATCCAACATTGTCAACCTCTTATTGGGCATCATCTGCCTCTTGAAGAGCAGCTTGCCGGGATAACTTAGCCTGATGGACCTTATTAGCTCAACCAACTTTAGCAGTCAAACTAGCCTTCATCTATTCTGGAATCTCCAAATTGGCCATTTTCTGCAGTGTTCTTTCAAGCTCTTGATCAATTAGGACTAGAGGGTTTCCGCTACTCCACGTACTTTGCATTCACCAGGTGGTCTACTGTGTAAAAACGAAAATAAAAGAAAATGTAAATGAGAAAATAAGGACTAAAAGTTAAATAAAAGAAATTAATCTAATCATAAGCTGTATTCCCTAGCAATGATGCTATTTTTGATAACTCTTAAATTACATCTCTGAAGAAGTATAACATGAACATTGTCAATTAAGAACCCAACTAAGGGTTGGGGTCGATCCCATAGGGAATATAGTCAAGATACAGACTAATGCTAGTATTCACACTTTTAGTTCAATTATTTCCTAAACGGGGTTTTTTAAATCAAGTAACAATATTTTGAAATGGAGTTGTGATCAATAGTTATGCAATTAACTAGGGAAGTGTTCCCCATGGCTTCCTAGCTATTATTACACTCATTATCTATACAAATACTTAGACTGAGGAATAGATAAATTATGCTCATCCAAATGACTGATTCATCCTTATTAGATTGCTCTACTCAATCACCGAGTTAGGTCTCATGATCGATTTCAATTTAATCTTTATCAATAGTTCCAAATTAACTTTTCTGCGATCGCAGCTCAAGCTATTCAATGAAACTCAATTTCAAGGCTTTGTTTTGCTTTTTGTTTTCCTAATCCTCACTTCTCTAGGTTAAAGCAAGAAGAGAATTTAGGCTAGTCTTAATGTTGCGGATCGTTAAGAAATGTTAATCATGAAGAAAAGAACAATACATGCATTTTTATTGGTTTAGAATCACTCTGTGTTGAACCAGTTTGTTATTCCACCATGGTTCCCACAACCCTAGTTGTGGAGGGTTTAGCTATTCATAATTGCAAAAGTAAAATCAGATTTCATAGAAGAAAATATAATTGAAGACTTACAATATAAATGAAATAAGAACCTAAAAATCAATTGCACAATTACTTGTCAAAAATACAAGAACAATGATGAATTATTTCCAAGTATTCGAGTGTTTTCTCTCCAGCAAGTTAGGAAACCCAAAAACTACAAATACAAGTTCAAAAGTATCGGCTTCTACTAAGGAAAATAACTAAAAAGTATTTATACAATTAATGAAAACCTTTCCTAATTTAATAGGGAAACTACTGCTGCCTCATCCTGTAAGTCGTGGCTTCTGTCTGTAGTATGAAATGCAGCATCTGAATTTGTCAAGTCCTGGAGGTTGGTCCAACTCATACAATGCCACTAGAGTTGTAAGTGCCTTTTTTGGTTTGGACTTCTGAATTCTTGCATCCTCTGAATCTCACCACGAGTCCTTGGTACGATTCATACCTTAGTGCTACGACTCATGGAATCTTCTCGTACCATGGGATTTTCCAGTTGACATGTTATCTGAAGTTCTCCATACTCCTTGGTACGACTCATATGTTGTCATCACAATTCATGGTTTTCACTCCTACCAGGATCTTTTGCAAGTGCACATCCCCTAAAGTTTTTCATGAATCCTTGGTATGACTCTTACCAAGATGGTACAGCTCGTACCATGAATGATACTTTATACCAGCACTTGTGCATTTTCTCTGAAGTTCTGCTACGGTGCTAGCTAAGACTCATACTAGGATGGTACGACTCGTATTGAGACCTGTAGCAAGCCATTTTTTATTTATTTTTTCACTCCTATTCCACAGTCCAACTTCGGAATCTTATTTACCTAAAAATAAGGTAAAAGAACCTAATATCTATATAAAATACCTAAGCCTTAGTATATTTTTTATGTTTTAAGCGTCAAAAGTGTTGTAAATATACAAAACAGTAGTGTCCTTCTTCGTACCGCTAAACAATTCTTTGACCGTAGAAAGGCTCTCGGTTGGGCTATTTTAACATTGTCTTCTCCAAATTAGCAAAAGTTAGGTCATTAGAGATTCGACCTATACGCTCGATTTAAGCAACCACACACACCTATATGAGGTTACTCAGACTTCCCCACCTATTTGATCAAACAAACCCAACCCTAAGCTAAGGTTTCATGGATTAACATTCAAGACAATCATTCATGCTTAGACCATTGTTTGACATTCTAAACACCAAGACCAGTCAATTAAGGCTTAACCCGTTCCCTTTACCCAAATATTGGCTAGCTTGGACTTAATTTTCACTAAATCTAGCTTATACCTAAGAACAAGCATCAATGGGGATTTTGGGGGAAGGTTTTCACATGGATTTGTGCTAGCATTACCCTCAATACATAAATATTATCACATAAAATTCAGAAGATCTGTTCTATAGCAAGATTATTCAACCTAAATATGAATTGAATTAAAGCTTTGAATTTCTTACCGAATGATTCCTTGATGTATGATGACTTTGAATCAGTGAGGGTTGGTTTAACGATGCTCCTATGAGTGCAATGCAATGGGTAATAATCTAGGTGAGTTTGGAATTACCAAGATTTTAGCCCTAGTTCTAGGGCAAGAGAGAGAGGGAGATGAAAGTTTCATCATTTTACCGTCAATGGATTTTAAATGATTTGGACATTCTGTAGTCAATTTACGACAAAAATCGGGTCGTTGAACCGTTGTGTGATGCGTAGTTAAGTTTGTAGCCCCTTTAACTTGACTTGGTGAGGATACCATTTTGTGATCTCCGTTTGGGTTCACATATTTGGATTGCGAGTCGTTGGATGGGGTCCCAAACGCATTTCATGCTTCGAAATTCTCAGCTTACTGGTTTCCTATGTGGTTCCATTTTTTCATTGCATATTCTGTCTAAGATTCATAGATGGATCATACTTTAGCCTTTTTAAATGAAATCTCCATCACTCTTCACTGGTGAATTCTGCGGACTTGATCTGCAACTGCAGGACTGGTATGTGGTTCGCAGCCTAGTCTCTTTTTTTTCTAATTTTCCCTGCACACTTCACAACACTTATTAAACCATACCTTGAACTTTTTGTGAAGAACAACATACATTACAAAATCAAAGACAAAACAAGAAACAAAATAATATAAAGCATGGGTTGCCTCCCATGTAGCGCCTAATTTAACATCGTGGGATGATGGGTTACATCGAAATCTTATGGTTCATCAAGGTAGATCACTTTTATAACTTTCACTTCCTCTTGGATGCCCAAATATGGTTTCACCCTTTACCCATTCACCTTGAAACTTTTCCCATCTTGACATTCAACTTCAATAGCTCCGTATAGGAAGACTTGGGAGAATTTGAATGGACCGGACCATTTGGATTTATGTTTTCTCGGGAGAAACCTAAATCGTGAGTTGAATAGAAATACCTAATCAACTGGAAAGAACTCCCTCTTGAGAATTCCCTTATCATGGAAGGGCTTCATTTGGGCTTTGTATATGGATGAACTTTCATAGGTTTGCAAGCGGAATTCATCAAGCTCGTTCAATTTCTCTAACCTCAGGTTAGATGCATTATTCCAATCCAAGTTGAGCCTTTTCAATGCCCACAATGCCTTATGCTCTATCTCAACAGGAAAGTGGCACTCCTTGACAAATATAAGCTAAAATGGGACATACCAATCAGCGTCTTAAACGTTGTTTGGTAGGCCCACAATGCATCATCCAACTTTCTAGACCAATCCTTTCTCGATGCATTCACTGTCTTAGACAAATTTCACGGTTGGACACTTCAACTTTCCCGCTTGTTTGCGAATGATAGGGGGTTACAACCTTGTGCTTCACATCATATTTATCTAGTAGAGAACTAAAAAGTTGGTTGCAAAAATGAGAACCTCCATCATTGATGATTGCTCTAGGTGTCCCAAACCTTGTGAAGATATATCTCTTCAAGAACGCAGTTACACTTCTTCCTTCATTGTTTGGGAGGGCCACTACTTCCACCCATTTTGAGACATAATCAACCGCCACAAGGATGTATTTATGCCCAAAATAACTCACAAATGGGCCCATGAAATCGATTCCCCATACATTAAAAATTTCCACCTGAAGTATTGGGGTCAATAGGAGCTCATGTCATCGTGAAATGCCTCCATGTCGTTGGCATTGATCACAAGACTTTAGAAAATCATATGCATCTTGATAGATGGTTGGCCAGTAGAATCCACTTTGTAAGATCTTTGTAGCAGTTCTTCTGCTACTGTGATGTCCTCACACAGGAGATGAATGACATGCCTCTGGGTAACATCTTTTCCTCTGGAATACATCTCCGGATGACATTTCATGCACACACCCGGAAGAGATACAACTCATCCCAGTAGAAATTTCTCACATCATGAGTGAATTTTTCATTTTGGTAGAAGCTCAAATCTTCTAGCATCACTTCACTAGCAAGGGAATTCGCAAAGTCAGCATAGCAAGACACCAAATCATGCAATGCCGCCAATACTTGCAGAGTTTTGGGCTAAAATTGTCCTATATCTATTGGAGTAGGTTCATTTTGGTCCTTAAAATATAACCTAAACATTTTTAATCCCTTAACTTTGCTAAAGTGGAGCTCTTTTGGTCTCCCTAACAGAACCTATTTAAAAAGTAACGGTGCTAAACCCATGTGACACCCACGTGACTTGTAAAACACTAAACCCATTGAACAAACTTATTCACCTTCCCCTAACTTCATGGGAGAATAAATACTTCACCAACAAAATCCATAGACTCTCAGTAAAAAGCTTGTTTGGCCAGAATAAGAAGAGAACTCAAGTGAAGAAGCTGATTTTTTCTTCTCCAGCAATGATTATTAGATCTCATGATAGTGAAATACCCAATGATGGTAAGATTTTAGAAAGAAATGCGATTTGGGCTTTCGTAAACTAAAAAATGTGACTTTTCACTATATGTTGATTTTTGCTTCATTATATTATAATAAGTTACTAAATATTAAATCTCTTTGGTTTTCTGTGCAATACTTGATACAACAAAATCTTTTTGAATAAAGATAAGGAAAAATGAATTAAAAAAAGTCCTTGACATGGGAATTTTGTGTTTGTCGTTATTTAATTTTTGTTGAATGAGGTCCACTGATATTAACATGACTTTTTCTTCTTGTTCGATTACTCTGAAAAAAGTCAATCTCTGTAGGCTATTATTAGTTCTGATGCAAAAAAAAAATTAGGTTGAATTATTTTTCACTTGAAAAAGTCCAACATAAGTTCAATTTTGTTCTGCAGACCTACATATAAGGCTTCTTTTTTAGTATAAAAGTAACACAAGGTGGTATGATGAACCATCAACCTACACATTATCTTGAGGGAGTGTAAATTTTATTGACTATGTTATCAACACAGAAAAAAATGTCATGATTCAAATATATGGCAAAATAATGTGGCTATGAGGGGGATTTGGTTACTTTCTGGCATTTGTGCAGAAGGTATGGTAATAAAATGTAACTTATTTCTACTGATGAAAAATTGTCCCTAATATTAGTTTTTAATATTGTTATGTTAGGGAGACTAAAAGTGCTCCACTTTAGCAAAGTTAAGGGATTAAAAATGCTCAGGTTATGTTTGAAGGACCAAAATGAACCTACTCCCATAGATAGAGGACAATTTTAGTCCAAAACTCAATACTTACACATACAGAAATGATTCATTTATTTCAAGCTCATCCTTTGACTCTGTATTTCCTTCAAGCCTTGATAGTTGATCTGCTACTTGATTTTCACAACCCTTTCGGCCTTTCACCTCAAATTTGAATTCTTGAAGTAGGAGTACCCATCTCATCAACCTATGCTTGGAATCCTTTTTGTCCATGAGGTAATAAATCACCGCATGATCTATGTGAACAGTCACTTTACTACCCAATGAGTATGCTTTAAACTTTTCAAAGGCATACACCACTACAAGCAACTATTTCTTTGTGACAGTATAATTTGTTTGAGCCCCATTGAGAGACTTGCGTAGTAGATTGGATAAAATATCCTTTCATGTATTTGACCCAACACAACCCCCAAATCTACTTCACTTATATCACACATCAATTCAAAGGGTGTGGTCTAATCTAGAGCTATAATTATAGGTGTTGAAGTGAACTTTTCTTTCAAACACTCAAATTCCTTAAGGAAAGCCTCATCGAATACAAACTTGGCTTCCCATTCAAGCAGGTTGCAAAGTGGGTTAGCTATCTTAGAGAAATCTCTAATGAACAACAGATAAAATGCAGCATGTTCAAAGAAACTTATAACACCTTTCACAGTATTGGAAGGAGGAAATCGTGAGATGGCTTCCACTTTAGCTTGTTAAACATCAATCGCCTTATTGGATATCGTGTGCCCCAAGACAATGCCTTCCTTCAATATGAAGTAGCACTCCCAATTTAAGACCAAATTGGTCTCCTCACACCTTTTCAACACAAGAGCTAAATTTATCAAGCACTTGTCAAAGGAATTCCCAACTACGAAAAAATCATCCATAAATATCTCAATGGAATCCTCCAATAGTATCAGAAAAATAGCCATCATTCACCTTTGAAAAGTGGTCAGGGCATTGCACAACCCAATCAGCATTCTCTTAAAAGAAAATGTCCCATAAGAAAATGTGAAAGTAGTTTTATCTTGGTCTTAAAGAGCAATGGTGATCTAATTATATCCTGAATATCTATCCAAGAAACAATAAAAGGCTCTTCCCACAAGCCTATCCAACAACTAATCAAAGAAAGACATTGAGAAATAGTCCTTTTTGATCCACCAATATAGCTTTTGGTAATCCATGCACACTCTCATACAGTAATGGTCCAAATAGGAATCAATTCATTCTTTGAGTTTGGGAGCACGATCACACCACCTCTCTTAGGGATGCATTGGACAGGGTTCACCTATTAGCTATCTGAGATGGGACAGATAACTCCAACATCCAACCACTTGATAATTTTCTTTTTCACTACCTCTTGTATGGGAGAATTCAAACTCCATTGATGCTCAATAGTAGGAATGCATTCATCTTCAAGTTGGATCCTTTGTATGCAAATACCTGGCGGTATCCCGATAATTTTCGCAATGGACCAACCAATAGCCTTCTTATATGTTTTCAAGATTGATAATAATGCTTCCACTTGCCATTCATGAAGGACTGCTGATATTATTACCAATAGTGTTTTGTTTGGCCCAAGATATTCATACCTCAAATGAGAGGGAGGAAGTTTGAGATACA
>JACEIK010001137.1:161497-179145 GCA_018107945.1 Datura stramonium
ATTACGTGCCCAAGTGCTATTTTATAACTTAGTTTTAGTCATGTTTGCTAATTTAATTGATTACATTCTCATGTGAATTTAGTTGTTTTTGTGCATGAACTAACCAACATGATAAGTCTTTGGTTTGTAGGTGCAAAATGCTTAGGAGGGACTAAATATGATGGTTAAAGAATGAGGAAGAAGCTCAGCATAAAGACAAAAGAATTGCATGATGTTGAATATGTGTATGCACATGCCAAGCCGCCCAACATGCCACGACAAGGTAGCTGCGTGACAGGTAGTGTGCCACGCCCAGCAGCTGCGCGCGAGAGACCTGCCCATCCAGTGAAGTCGTGCCATAGGCCCATGCCACGCCCTACCTTCTCCGTGTCCAGTCCATGCCACGACGTGCGAGCAGCTCGCCAGCATTCGTGCCACGCCTGACGCCCGTCGCCCGTCGCCCATGACATGCCATTCCAGTAGCCCTGCGCGACAACCCCGTGCCATGGCAAGGCAGTTGCGCGATAGGCAGCATGGCACAGAGGTATTTCACCGACAACCAATTTTTTCAATTTTCTCATTTATTAAATATAGCACCCTTATCTTCTTAAATCATTATCATGAAATCTTTTGGGAAGAACGAAAGGAGCGAAGGGAGAACGAAGAAACTTCTACCTAGGGTTCATAACTTTTCATTCTCTTTTACCATTCTTGTAAGTACATTACTTTAATCATGTTTTTGAGTAATTGTATGAACATGAGTGGCTAAAACCATTCTTCTAGGGTTGAGGCCACATGATATAAATGTAATTTATTGATTTTCATCTTTGGTTTTGAGTTTTGGTTGTTGTTTTATCTTGCATTCTTAATTATAATTATTTTTATGCTTGATCACCATGAAAATAAACTTGTTAACTTTAGGCAAAAGCTCGAAAGAGTAACCCTAGGTTAGAACGAAAGAATGCAGGGAGAAAGTTCTTGTCTTTATGATAGAATTCGCGGTTAGAATAGAAATTATACCTAATTTGCCTTGTTCGGTTAATTAAATGGGAAGATAGCTAGACACCAACTTAGAATTGTCACATCGCAGAAGTAGGTTTGAAGCTAAGTTAGGTTAAATGATTAGAGGTATGAAAGTCCATAATCAAGGGCATAAACCCTGTAAACCACATCCATAGTGTCAAATTTCTCACAAATTAGGACGTCACATCCCTGCTCAACGATGTAGGTGTGAGACTAGTTTATTGTGTTTATAGGCTTTAAAGACCATGAACACTGCAGTTTGACTCTGTGAGACAACAACTGAATGTATTATACTCAAACCATTGTGAAGTGTAGAATTGCATGATTTTCAATCCTTAACTCTAGATGCTTCTTGTTAGTATTTTCCAACTATTTTGTGATCACCCCTAAATTTAAATACAATTCTCAAAAATCTCTACAATCAACACTTGTGAAATTGAATATAGCACTAGAACTTGATAATTCGCTGAGAAAGGTATAGTCCCTGTGGGTTAGACATCCGGCTCTTAAAAGAGCCGCTGTATTATCTACACGACTGCTTATTCTTGCGCATGCGCTGGAGTGCAATAGGTTTTTGGCGCCGTTGCCGGGTACTGGTAGCATTTAGTGAATTTTGAGTTTTTTATGTGAATTTTATTTTTCTAAAGTGTTGAAAAACTTGGTCTAAGTCTGTTCTATTGCAGGTAACAGATTGTCCTTGCAGAACTGGCAAGGAATAGAGAGTTGGTGGAACCTTTGTTGGAGCCTGAACGACAATTGCATTTGCTCCGCAAAAACGTTCTAGAGTAGAATTTGAAGTGCTTACAGGAGCAAATACGACAGAATCCACTAGTCGGGCAAGAAGAGTTGTTGCTTAAGAAAATGGCAGCCAGGCCAATTCGCGAAGTGGTAATCCCACTAGTGACAAATGTGACCTCCAGTATCCGCAAACCAGAGCCCAGAGGAAACTTTGAGCTCAAACAGAACATGGTGCAGCTATTACATTCTAGTGGCCAGTTCACGGGAATGACACATGAGGACCCACAACAACACTTAAAGAACTTCTTGGAGATCAGTAACACTTTTGTGCCTATCGGAGTGTCAACTGATTATGTCTGACTCACCCTCTTCCCATTTTCACTGTTGGGAGAGGCAAAGAAGTGGTTGAAGGCCGATCCACCGAATTCCATTACTTCTTCGGATAACTTAGCAAGGAAGTTCCTCATCAGATTCTTCTCTTCAGGCAAGACCGCCAAGCTTAGAAGCGAAATTTTATGTTTCAAGAAGCGACCGGAGGAGAGTTTATATTTGGCTTGGGAGAGGTTCAAATCATTGCTGAGAGACTAATCCTATCACCAGAAGTCTAATGAGGTGTTAGCCCACACCTTTGTGGAGAGTCTAGACCCACACACGAAGATCTTATTAGACTCCGCATCAAGTGGACAAGCACTTGAGAAGACATATGATGCGTTTTACAGTCTACTAAACATAATTGCTCGAGGAAATCCGGAGTGGCATAGTGAATCATCCAGAGGGGTCGAAATGAGAGCAACAGGGCTGATAGAGGTAGACAATGTTAACACCTTGGAAGTACATTTAGCATCACTGCAACACCAAATGATGACTCAGTTCAGCAAACTGAGTATGAACCCGCCGTAGGGACAAGTTAATGCAATTTAGCATGCTCCTAGCTGGTGTGAGATATGCGATAACAATGGGCACAATGCAGACTCTTGTGGGGCAATCCTGAATTAGTCAACATTGTAGGAAATGTTTAGAGAAACAATCAGAATTATGGGAACACCTACAACAAAACTTGGTAGAGTCACCCAAATTTTTCTTGGGGTGGCAATTAGAGTCAGGGCTACTAGCAGCCTCAGCAGCAGCAGTACCTACAGTAAAACAGGCAGAACAGTGGCCAGTCAAGCATGTTTCTTAAGGAGATGTTGCAGAATATCATGGCCACTAAGATCCAATTGGCAGAGAATCAGGCAAGGGTTGCTTCAGATTTGAAAAATCAGCAAATGGCCACCCGAAATCTAGAGAAGTAAATGGGTCAGTTAGCAACTACTCAGCATACCAGACCTCAGAGAGGGTTACCCAGTGAAATAGATACAAACTCCTAATAGGTCAATTCCATCATTTTGAGGAATGGCAAGCAGTTGGCTGATGTACTACCAAAAAGAGAAGAGAAATAAGGTGCAACCAAAGCTATTCAGATAGGGTCCATCAGCTAATAGAGAAGATAATCAGAGGGATGCAAAACACAATGCACAACCGTCATTGCAGTCAGCACAGAGACCACCACTACCATTCCCACAAAGGCTTAAGAAGATCAAGGAGGAAGAATGCTTTAAAAAGTTCTTTGATATTTTCAAAGAACTTCACATCAATCTGCCTTTACTTGATGTCTTGCAGGGTATGCCAAAGTACACCAAGTACTTAAAAGATGTGGTGGCCAACAAAGTGAGGTTGGTGGATGTTCAGACAGTGGCACTTCCTGAGGAGTGAAGCTACAGGGTAATGAGCAAGATGCTGAAAAAACTCAAGGACCTAGGGAGTTTCACCCTCCCCGTATAAATTGGTGAAGCTAAAATCAAAAGGGCTCTATATGACTTAGGGGAAATAGTAAATTTAATTCCCTATATCTATTTAACACCTTTAGATTGGGAAACCCCAGGCCCACAAGAGTAATGCTACAGCTAGCAGACAAGTCAATAGTGGCACCTGAGGGAATCATTGAGGACCTTCTCATCAAAGTGGGTAAGTTTATTATACTTGCTAATTTCATCATTATTGATTTTAAGGTTGATGATAAGGTACCCTTGATCTTGGGATGGCCATTCTTGGCAACTGGAATAGCTATCACAAATGTGAGAGCAGGTACTCTCAAAATGAGGGTTAATGATGAAGAAGAGCTCTTCAGAGTCTACCAGGAAATCAACCCACCCACTCACTATAGAGATCTTTGTAAGATTAGTGTGTTGTCAGATGCTAAGTGTAGGGTGGTGGATTCCATGGGTCCATTTTTGGAGGATATGTTAACACTTCAGCTCGAGTCTGATGGAGGGTAAAAATGGAAGAAGAGGATGAAAGAAAAGAGAGACAGAGTGGAGGCTGTTCCCTCTAAAAAATAAAAGAGGAGGAGATGCTTCCAGAGAGGGAACACCTGTTTGAGGATATCCTGAAAAAGGATAGTACACATCGTGCTGCGATGTAAAATCAGGCGATGCTTGGGAGGCAACCCATGAGTACCACAGGTACACTTTCTTTTCAATTTGTTTTGTGTTTTGTTATTTTCACTTGTTGCTATCTGTTGTTTTTATTAAGCATAGATTCAGGGAAGGTCTGAGTACCCATGGAATTGAAAGCTAAGGAGTATGACAAAAAGATGAGTATGGGGTCAATGACCCACGTATTCAAAAATAAAGAAAAACATGCTGTTAGCTAGGCCTAGAGGCCTCAAGAAGTATTTCTCATACTTGTATTAATTGTATTTGATGTGTTGGGTACATAGAATAATTTAAGTGTGGGGTAAGGGAAACTTCAAAAATTATGTTGTAAGTGAAGTTGGGTCAATTTAGTGTTTGGTATAATATTTTTTTATTGAAAAAAGTCGTTAGTTGAGCACAATTCACTCACTCTTTGGTTTTTCTTTTCTGTTCTTTTCTGAAGGGGGGCACTTTGAACTGAGTGAAATAAAATTTTTCTTTGTCTATACATAATGGTTAATCATAATTAGGGACTTTTTTCGATGACGGATGTATGATGACCGTCTTGAGGGAAAATTAGTCAATAGGTGTTGTGTTTGAACCCTGAGCTGATTGATAGCTTGATGTTGAGTTCTATACATGGTTGTTAGATGCAAATGGTGTTAGTTTAGAAACATGTTTAGAAATTGTATAAGTCTATTTGGGATACCTGGGCTCTTGAATGTGACTCTATGAGCTAAAACCTTAATTGTGAATTCTTGTGATTAGCTGAGTTAAGAATCTATTGAATTTGTCTTGAATTGAGCATGTGCTGTGAGTGTAAGGTTTTTTGAATATTACATGCTATTGTGTAGTGTATAGAACTTTCTTGGTGTTTGTACAAAATAAAATGAAGGATGTTAATTGTAGGAGATGATTTAGGCATTTCTTTGAATGAGCCTAATTTTTATCCATTCATTTACCTACCTTGATATATGATCCTAGTTAGCCCCGTTGAGCCTTTAGCCTATTTTTTTCTAGCCACAATATAAGCTTAATCCTTTCTTTTCAATAGACTTGAATTTGATTCAAAACTCCTAAGCGCTTAAGTGAAAAAACACATAAGAATTAAGGAGTGAGAGTTGAGAAAAAGAAGGAAAATAGTGGTTGTGGGAGTTGAAGAAAAGACGATAGGTGCACTTGTTTGAAAATGCATAAATATTGGTAGGGAGTAAGAGAACAAAAGAGAAAAAAAGAAGAATTGCTTAAGTACTCCTTACTAATAAGTTAAGTGTGCCTAAAGAAATGGGGAAACAAAAGAGGAAATTGATGAGTGAAAAGAATAAAGGTGAAGTAAGAGAAGAGATGTTCATAATGAAATTGAGATGTTTTAAAAGCTCTTAGAAAAGATAGTCATTATTACTAGCCAGAATAATACCTACTCATCCCTTAGCTTGCATTACAACCCGATAAGTCCTACTTGATCTTACTTTAAAGAATTCCTAGATGATTGAAATAAAACACTAAGGCAAGCCTATGGGTAAATACATGTTGCATGTGAATTCTTTGTGAGAATGAACTGAATCCTTATTCATATACCCATACATATTATAATTTGAAAACTTGCGAGTGAAAAATGGGTATCTCTCTTGTTGTGAGAGCACATGTTTGATGAAACATAAAATTCATGTTGGATTTATTGATTGGTTGATATGCAAGAGTTTTTCGAGTTTGAGAGTGGATTCTTGAGGCTAGGAAGTCTTAACTTAGTTGTATGTGATTTTAGTGGTTACATATTGCATTCTCTATTTTAAACTTGCTATCTAAAACAATACTTGTAGCCTTAGCGTGAGTCGTCTTGCTTCAATTGGTTATTAGTGAGTCCTTCGTGTGCATGAGGTGTAATAGAATTGTTCGAGGATGAATAAGGCTTTATGTGTGGGGTAGGGATCTTGGGCATAATTATGTACCCAAGTGTTATTTTATAACTTAGTTTTGGTCATGTTTGTTAATTTAATTGATTACATTCTCATGTGAATTTAGTTGTTTTTGTGCATGAAATAACCAACATGATTAGTCTTTATTTTGTAGGGTAAAATGCTTAGGAGGGACTAAGTATGATGGTTAAAGCTTGAGGAAGAAGATCAGAATAAAAGGCAAAAGAATTGCATGATGTTGCATATGCACATGCCAAGCCACCTAATGTGCCACGAAGCACGGGCAACACGCTCAGTAATGTGCCACGGCAAGGAAGCTACGGGACAGGCAGCGTGCCATGCCCAGTGTCTGCGCGCGAGAGACCTTCCCGTCCAGTGAAGTCGCATGATAGGCCCGTGCCACGCCCTTCCTTCTCCACGTCCAGTCCATGCCACGATGTGCAAGCAACGCGCCAACGACCGTGCCACGCCTAATGCCCGTCACCCATGAAATGCCATTCCAGCAGCCATGCGCGACAGCCCTGTGCCACGGCAAGGCAGCTGCACAATAGGTAGCGTGGCACGGAGGCATTTCACTGACGGCCAATTTTTGCAGTTTTCTCATTTATTATAAATAGCACCCTTATCTTGTAAAATTATTATCACGAAATATTTTGGGAAGAACGGAACGGAGCGAAAGGAGAATGAAGGAACTTCTACCTAGGGTTCATAACTTTTCATTCTCTTTTACCATTCTTGTAAGTACATTATTTTAATCATTTTTTTTGAGTAATTGTATGAACATGAGTTGCTAAAACCATTCTTCTAGGTTTGAGGCCACATGATATGAATGTAATTTCTTGATTTTCATCTTTGGTTCAAGTTTTAGTTGTTGTTTTGTCTTGCATTCTTATTATTGTTGTTTTTATGCTTGGTCAAAATGAAAACAAACTTGTTAAGTTTAGGAAAAATCTCAAAAGAGTAACCCTAGGTTAGAATGAAGGAATGCAGGGAGAAAGTTCTTGTCTTTACGATAGGATTTGCAGTTAGGATAGAAATTATACCTAATTCGCCTTGTTCGGTTAATTAAATGGGAAGATAGCTAGACACCGACTTAGAATTGTCATATCACTGGCCATAGAAGTAGTTGTGAAGCTAAGTTAGGCTAAATGATTAGAGGTATGAAAGTCCATAAGCAAGCGCATAAACCCTATAAACCACATCCACAGTGTCAAATTGTTCACGGATTAGGACGTCACATCCTCGCTCAACGATGTTGGTGTGAGACTAGTTTGTTGTGTTTAGAGGCTCGAAAGACCATTAACACTGCAGTTTGAATTTGTGAGACAACAACTGAATTTCTTATACTTGAACCATTGTGAAGTGTAGCATTGCATGATTGTCAGGCCTTAACTCTAGATGCTTCTTGTTATTATTTCCCGACTATTTTGTGATCACCCCTAGATTTAAATACAATTCTCAAAAATCTCTACAATTAACACTTGTGAAATTGAATATAGCACTAGAACTTGATAATTCACTGAGAAAGGTCCAATCACTGTGGGTTCGACATCCGGTTCTTAAAAGAGCCACTGTATTACTTATATGACCGTGTACGCTTGCGCGTGTGCCGGGGAACGACATAACCTGCATCCTCCAAGGCATTCACCACCACCTCATAGTCGTCATATTAATCAAGGTCAAAATTCATTAGGATTGCTACCAACAACTCCCCTACATGGGCATCCTCTATCATTTCTTCAACGACCTCTTCATTAGTGTTGATCACTGAGATCAAACTCATATCTCTTTGTTGCATCATTGATTTGCAGACATGGAAAATTACCTTATCATCATTCATTTAGAATTTGAGTTCTCCACTTTCTACATTGGCCAATGCTCTACCTATGGACAAGAATGGTCTCTCCAAAATGATAGGCATTTCAAAGTTAACCTCGCAATCCAAGATCACGAAGTCAGCTTGGAAAATAAACAGGTCTACCTTGACATGGACATCAGAGAGAATACAAATAGGTATCTTCATAGTTCTATCTGCCATGATCAACCTCATAGTGTGGGCCTCCGGAAAACCAATCCCAACTTTTTGTAAATAGCAAGAGACATTAAGTTGATTCTAGCTCCAAGATCATAGAGAGCCTTGGAAAATTGGTACACTCCAATGGTACATGGTATCGTGAATGCTCTTGGGTCCTCTTTCTTTTGAACCAAGGTGCTACTAACAATCAGAATAAGATGATGTGTGAACTCTATGCTTTCAAAACCCAAACTTCTCATCTTGGTGATGAGATCCTTCATAAACTTTGCATAATCGGGAATTTGTTCAAGAGCTTCAACCAAATGGATACTTATTGACAATTGCTTAAGCATAGACAAGAACTTTCAAAACTTCCCTTTATCATTTTTCTTCTTCATCCTTCGTGGAAATGGAGGGGGAAGTTGAAACACCCCAAAAGTTCATAAGATCAGACACCAGGATTTGAGTAGAAACCAACAGAAAAATCTGCAATTTTCCTCAGAACAACTCGTGTGATGAGTCATGGTATGCACCAATGACCTTTCTTGTGAGTCGTGGTAAGCCTTAGTAGTTTCATCTCTTGGACAAGGAGTCCTTACCATGAGTCATGGTGTGATGGTACGACTCATGGTCATGAGTCGTTATTTCCATCTGCAGAGAGGGTCTAGATAGAACAATTCAAAGGATGACTCATTGTAGCAAACGATGGCCAGTTATCACTGGTTAATGTAGGAGGTTCAGAAAGTGTTCAAAATTGTTTCAGTTATAAAGGGTGAAAATGATGAACCATTGAATCAAAGATGAACTATCCTGTCTATCAGTTGGATGAAGTTTAAAGAAGATGCAAGGTTGGTCCACTGGCCACAACTCATAGGAAGCCGTGTGGTATGTAATGACAGGTCGTTATGAGTACCCGTAGGGAGAAGATCATAGAAGTGAAAATTGGATTTTAAAGTAATGACTGGTAACAACAAGTCGTGGTGACAACTAACAATCCGTTGTGTGACCCGTGGTGACTAGACAAACAAATATTTAATGCGAGTTCCTATAGGTACTTTTGTGACTTTGTATGCTTTTAACTCCTACATTAGGTCATTTTAGGAATCCTAAGGGGAATATTATGGGTTTTTACTTATCTTAAACATTAATTCCTCTCCTAACACAGTAAATTGAAAGACCAAAAAGCTCTTAAGGATTCTCAAGAAACTAGGGTTCATCTTCTTAAATTCTCTTGGGTCTCAAGCTAGTGTCAAGAACTCTTCAAGCTAGGTATGTGGGATCATGTTGTCCTTACTCTCATGTTTTACTTATCCTCTATACTCAGTACACTCAAAGTACTGATCTCATACTTTTTATGCTATATCGTCTTATGATATAGGTTGGGGTGTTCAGTCTCAGCCCCGCTAGTAGATTCGATCTTGTCACATCTTCAACTTAGGCTTATGAGTCCTTATCAGTTGAGGATGACAGTTTTGATTCATGTCTTCTTTTATCTTTTCAGTTATAGACTTAGAAGAGCTAGTTGGGGTCATGTCCCTTTAGCTCATCTTATGTTTATAGATTTTTCATACTAAGATGTATAGATGCCCAATGATTTTGACTTGCTGTCCCAGTTTATAAATTTTATGATATCTTAGATTTCACTTATGCCATATCTTGTGATTGTTTCTGCTTAGTGTATGCTTATGCTTGTGTTATACATGTACCATGGGTTAGCTTGAAGTCATTCATGGTTTTAGGTCCCGTGTTATATCTGAGATCTATGCTCGGGTCATGACAAACCTGATATCAGAGCATCAGGTTTAGATGTATCCTAGGGTGTCTAAAAGCTGCGTTAAGTAGAGTTTTTTTCATGGGTTTGAAGAGCGCCACACTTATGAGGAAGAGGCTATGAGACATTTTAGGAAAACTTTCCTTTTTTCATTTTCTATTTCATGTGATGAAGTATAACTCTCCTTATTCTTCTAACTCATGCTATACTTATTTGCAAAAAATGCCTCCTTGAAGAGCCAATGAAAGAAGAAATGGCAATGGCAATGAGAATCAGCCATCCCCACAAGCTCCAGCAGACCCTTTGAGTAAGTAGTTGAGTCATTTGGAGTTTAGGGTTGCTTTTCAGATGTTGGCCTGAGTCTTGACGACTCAGGTCAACTAGTAGGTGGTTGCACCTGTGAACACCAATGGGAATGCTGCATTTGCTAGAGTGCAGACTTCACCAGGATGAACCCACCAGAGTTTCATGGTTCTAAGGGGGACGAGGATCCACAGGAGTTCATTGATGAGATTCAAAATATAACTCAAATTATGGGGATCACTAGAGAGGAGAGTGAAGATTTGGCCTCCTATCGCTGTAAGGGGGTAGATCGTATATGGCACAGGCAGTTGAAGGAAGACTGTAGGGTAGGCACAACTTCTGTTGATTGGGATGAGCTCGTTACGACTTTCTTAGACAATTTCTTTTCTTGGGAGATGAGAGAAGAAAATATTACAGAGTTTATCAACCTAACACAGAATAATATGATGGTTCAAGAGTATGCCTTGAAGTTCACTCAGCTATCCAAGTATGCTCTAGAGATGGTTGCCAAGCTGAGGGCTCAAATGAGCATGTTCGTATTAGGAGTCTCAAATTTAGTGGTCAAGAGTGTATGAACACTATGCTTATCAGTGACATGGATATCTCTTGACTCATTATTCATGCCTAGAAGATTAAGGAGGAGAAGTTGACGGAGAAGGAGAGGGAGACCAAGAGGGAAAAGATAGGGAACTTTGAGTATTCTTAGCAGAGTATAGGAGGTGGGCATCTCTCACAGTCCCATCAAAGGTCGTCAGCACCAGTTCTATCATCGTCTAGCATTTGCTCTAGGATTAGAGGTGATCAAAGGGGTAGAGCACCAGGCTGTAAGACTTAGGGGAGCATGACCAGAGGATGCAGATTTCAAGCTTGCAAGAAGTGTGGTAGGAACCGCCAAAGAGAGTGCTTAGTTGGTTCAGATGCTTGTTTTGGGTATGGTAAACCTAGACATATACTAGTCCTTCAGCCAGACAGGGTGAAAATAGAGGTTGTGCCCCATCCAGATCCTTAGGAGCACCAGCAGCTTGCGCATCCCAGCATCACATCTTCTCGTGCAGGTGGCATATAGTGCCAGAATCATTTCTATGCACTTTCATCACACCAGGAGCAAAAGAGCTCACCGAATGTGGTCACGGGTATGTTACGAGTTTTCCATCTTGATATTTATGCATTGCTAGATCCAGGAGTCACATTATACTTCATGATTCCCTATGTTTCTATTAGTTTCAATGTCAGTCTCGACATTCTATCAAAATCATTCTCAGCCTCTTCTCCCATTGGTGAGTCAGTTTTAGCACAAAGGATATACATAAACTTCCCTATTACAATTCTCTAGAAAGTCAGCTCAGCTGATCTAGTAAAGTTAGACATGACCGAGCTTGATGTTATCTTTGATATGAATAGGTTATATTCTTATTATTCTTTAGTCAATTGTAGAACCTAAATGGTGGAATTCTAATTTTCAATTACCAGTCCTACAGTGAAAGGATAGTTCTGCAGTGCATGTAGGCTGCTTTGTCTCCTATCTTAAGGCTAGAAACATAACTACAAATTCATAGTAACCATATCGAGTTCTGAAAGCTATTTTTGGAATGTCACATTCTCTGACCCTGAGTTGATGGTATATTGATCTGAGATATACCTTGGAGAAAAAACTAGCTTCCCAAAGTTAATTGAACAAATCATCAATCTTGGGTAGAGGATACCTATTCTTGACTGCGGCCTTGTTCAGCT
The DNA here is from genome assembly GCA_018107945.1 of Datura stramonium. NCBI lineage: Eukaryota > Viridiplantae > Streptophyta > Magnoliopsida > Solanales > Solanaceae > Datura > Datura stramonium. Next base: position 173,426 of record JACEIK010001137.1, read on the forward strand.
GACGGTAGTCGATGCACATTTTGAGTGTACCATCTTTCTTTCGCACGAATAGAACTGGGGGAACCCCATGGAGAGATGCTGGGTCTGACAAAGCCCTTATCTAGAAGGTTTTTCAGCTTTTCAATCAACTCCTTAAGCTCAGATAGAGCCATTCTTTAAGGAGGAATAGATTGGCTGGGTTTCTGGAAGAAGGTCTATGCCGAAGTATATTACTCGCTCGATAGGGACTCTAGGGAGATCTTTGGGAAATACATCAGGCAACTCATTCACAACTGGAACTAACTGAAGTGTCGGGGTCTCAAAACTAGAATATTTGAACTTAACCAAGTGATAAATGCACCACTTAGAGATCACTTTCCCAGCTTTATGCTATGAAATAATCGCCCCTTAGGCTTTAAAGTACCACCCTTCCACTAGGACTGGTTCATTTGGAAACTGAAATCTAATGATCCTGGTTCTGCAGTCAACTGAGGCATAAAAAGAATGTAACCAGTCCATGCCAAGAATGAGGCTGAAGTTGACCATATCTAGCTCGACTAGATAAATTACAGTGACTTTATGCAACACGATGACCGAAAGATCCTTATACACTCGGTTAGCTCTAACTGACTCCCCAACTGGAGTAGAGATTGAAAATGGCTCTAAGTGAATTCCTGGGCTAATGTCAAACTGGACAACAGTATAAGGAATAATGAAAGAGTGTGTGGCCCCTAGATCTAGTAACGCATATACATTTATTTGAAAAAGATGTAATATATTTGTGACTATGTTAAATGAGTTCTCCTGGTCCTGACAGAAGGATAAAGCATAGTAGCGGTTCTAGCACTAATCGCCGCCTATACCTAAGGTGGTACCCTGTTGAGTTGAATGACCTGGTGGAGCTGCGATGTGGTGGACTGATGTCACGACCCAAACATAGGCCAGGATCGAGACATGGGACAAGGAACCTCGAGGGACTCCAAGTCGACCCATGGCATGGACATACATCTAACTTAATCAATAAAAGCGGAAGATTTAACATGATAAACTTAGCGGAAGTCTGAAATAAGCATAACATCAGAAATACACATGAATTTGAAGCTGATTACATCCTTTTGTTTGAAAAGCCTCTAAGTCTGATAAGTTGATGGGATAGGCCCCCAACTAACTCGATAAAGATGAAAACTAAAAGTACATAAAGAAAGTTGGATAAGCAAGGTCCTCGAAAGATGAGGACTCACCAACATATGTGGGATGCTAACTCTGAAAGGCTGGCTAAGGACGGGGCTGAGTCTGAGTGTCGGGGCCTGTATCATAAAATGATATATCATAGAGTATGCGGTCAGTACGTGGAATATACTGAGTATGCAAGATAAGTAAAACCGCTGAAATAAGTAAAATCATTTAAAACATGCATAATATAAAACATAAACAAAATAAGAATATGAGAGTAGGGCTTGCATGCTATTTTCTGAAAACATGATCTCCATATAACATCATAACTGAATCGGTTGACCCAAAGATGAAATACGATAGTCATAAGTAAAGCTAAACATTGGGTCCAACTTACTTTAGAACATATGTATATATATCATGAATGATAAACATGCATGACTGAAATCATGAGGAATAATGAAAGATTCGTCTTTTAACCGACATACCACGATAGGAGCTTACGTGGTCCCAACTATCACACCCAAGTGGTTAGAGCAATCCAAAATCTTTCCAGGGCTAAGGACGATACCATGATATTGATATCAAGCTCGGGGCCCAACGGGGGTAGGGGATAGCTCATAAGGGAGGTCCCAAAGTATATATAAGACATGTATAACCTACGTTGGCGCGTAGTTTGAGGCATGGGGTGATCGACCCTTAGCCTACTCGGTGCTAGACACCACTCCCAAAAACATGCATATGTTCTCCATTGTTTTTCAATGAAGCTTACCATCGTCTATTGATGAAGCTCAATAATCAAATACATATCAAATCTGAAATCATATATATAAGGAGCTCTTTGCTCAAACCATACCACAAACTGAATATAAATGGGAGTCTTTGCTCTAAAACCATGTGGTAATCTTAACTCATAAAATCATAACTTGTACTTGAACATATGGGCATTGCCCGATACTTTAACATGCTTGAAAATGCATAATTCACTTGAAAACATCATCATAAATATGGGTAACTTGAAAACATATTTTTCATCATAATATCTCCTCATACTTGAATATCCATCATAAATCTCAACTTTCATGAACTTCTCATAATTGGGCATTTTAATTTATAAAGCTTGAAACATGATTTTAATTGATAACAACATAAAACTTGCCCATGAATCATAATTCAATAGTAGAAACACATTTAAATCATATCCATGTAGTAAATTAGAAATCTCATGCATTGGGTTAAAACCCCATAGAATTAATATAGGAATTTCCATGATTTAGAGAGAGATTGGGCATAGGTGTGAATGGATTCACCCATTCATAACCCTACATACCTGAAAGTGTTTGATCCTACAACTTCTCTGATTACTCAAGGAAGGTTTGAAGGAGCCATATTTCTAATTTTCTCCATTTCACTCCTAAGTCTGATCTTAAGGCTTTCGGGGTATTACAACAGGGCCTTCCCTCGTCCTGCTGATGGGAAATCTCTCAACCTGTGACCCAGCTGGCCATAACCAATACAACCCTCCTTGCCTTGATGGAACTCACATAGATGGTTCTTGCCACACTTAGAACATACTAGAAAAGTGTGGCTGTTGGAGGGATGACTTTGAGACTAGGAGCCTGATGATTCATCGATTCGATCTTTGTGGGGCCTGGAAGAAGGATCACTGGATGAGGAGTGTGCTGAAGGTCTCTGCTGCTGCTGGGGGCAATTACCCCTGCCTGACCTCTTTTGGGAGTACTTAAACTGACCTGTTCTAGCCCGTTTACTCTCCCTTTCTATCTCCTTCAATTTCTCTTCCTCTATCTATTCTGCATGAATAATGATCCTGGAGATATCCATTTCATTGATAAACATGGCAGTCCTTCACTCCTTGACTACTAGATCTGGAACTCTATTCATGAATTTGATCATGCGAGCCCTCAGCCCAGTAACCATTTTTAGAGCATACTTTGATATTTGGGTGAACTTCAAGGCATACTCCTGCACTGTCATGTCATTCTTCTTTCAAGTTTACAAACTCAGCGGCCTTAGCTTCCCTTAACTCCCAGGGAAGGAAGCTTTCCAGGAAGGCTTTCACAAACTTATCCCACTCCACTGGAACTGCACCATTCTGCCTTCCCTCTTTCCACTAATTATAAAAAATCTTAGTGTCTCCTTTTAACTAATAAGTAGCCACATCTGCACTTTCTACAGAAGTAACATCCATGATTTGGGTGATATTTTACACCTCGTCAATGAACTCCTGTGGGTCCTCATCAACCTTGGACTTGTAAAAAACTGGGGGATTTATCCGAGTAAAATTCTGAACTTTGGAAATAGCTATAGACCCATTATTATTGACTAGTACAACCTGTTGGTTGACCTAATTAGTAATTTCCTGAGCCAGCATTTGAATGGTGGTTCGGAACTCTACATACTATACTTGATTGTCCTGAGGGGCTGCTGGAGCTGGTGGGGCTGGCTGGTTAGCATTTTCAGTACTCCTCCCGTATCCTATCTTGGGAGGCATCATTAACTAAAAAGGGTACTGCACGAGTTAGTAGGACATTTCAAGATCAAATTCTATGCACAATAAGAATCAAGAAGAAAGGAAATTTTCCTAGAAACGTCTCATAGCCTCCCCCTCATAAGTGTGACATATTTCACACCCATGAAAAAGACTTTATTTGACGCAACTTTCAGACATTTGAGGACCTTCTAAACCTGAGGCTCTGATACCAAGTTTTTCATGACCCAAGTTTACACTCTAGAAGCGACACGGTACTAAGGATCACAAGTGACCCCAAGCAAACCCATGGCAAAGCATAATTCTAATAAGACTAGTCTACTTAAAGATAATATTAAGCAGAATCTATTTAAAACAATAACCAAATACTGAATACATAAGAGCATCTGATAATTTATAATATTCTCTCAAATATTGAAAACTCAAGCTGAAACTAACATATTCTGTCTAAAAGCCTTTTAAAAATACTGATGAGTTGCTGGGACAAAACCCCCAGCTAACTCTAATATTTGAATATAAAATTGAAAATAACAAGTACTGAAGATAAAAACTCCACTCCTCGGAAGATGAGGACTCACCAATGGAACTCTATTGTAATAAGTCTAAAAGAGATGTTAACCCCACTACTTAGCTTGAGAGCTTGAGCTTATATCATAAAATGCATGGAAAACATGTGTCAGTTCTTTGAATGTACTATGTATGCGAGGTCAAGAAATTTTAGAACATAATCATGCTGAAAGAATATTATAAATAAACATATTGAAATATATAAAGTGATTCTGACTATAATTAGACATGTTGTAACTAAACTTAAATCTAAAAGTATTGAAAACTGGTAAAACTGATATATGGGTCGTAAACATATTCTAAAATTTGATATTGAACTATATTGTGAGAGAGTCTATTAACCGATATATAACCATGTGAGATAAACATGGAGTTCGATGTAGACGCCCCATCGAGAGGACACAATATACCTTGCCAATGGTATAAAGGCATGGTTGTGTGATCACTGAATAGATGCCCATTTAAGATAAAGACCTACAGTGGCTTGTAGTTTTGGGAACCTGGATGCGCTGAACCCCGACCCACTTAGTGCTAAGTACTATTCCCAACTGAAATTCTAGTTATATCTAATTGGATTAATTAGCTCAAGATTGGTGTCCTAAGTCTAAGACAGAACAACTTATCTGGAAGTGTCTTGAGAGGCTGAGGGACCTGATAGCTGAAGATACTGAATTTAATAATATACTATTAAAGTGACAACTAATCAGTTCACATTACTAAAGGATACCAAGTATATTCGAAAACTACACATACAAACTGTAACTTAGAACATTCATGTTAAAATTTTAGTCAGACAATAGCCCATGGAAAATAACAATCTAAAACCCGCTTTAAAATCATACAAGAATCAACCCAAAAGTCATGCTAAAACTAGGGTTAAAATTATACTATAAAATTTAACACAAAAATGTAAAGATCATATGCTAGGCTGATAGGAACTAGAAAAACAATTGAAATTTAAGAACATTCACAAGTTATCTGAAAAGACCTAGTTCACTCTAACAAGGCTAGAATAGAAAAGGTTTCTGAAGATAAATTTAGGACACAAGGATGAAAGAATCTCCTTGTTGAATTCCCACATACCTGTAGAAGAAATCCTCGAGAATTAACCTAAAAATTCTGTAAAGAAATGGAAGCCCTAGCTCCTAACTTGAGGGGAGAGTTTTGAATTCTACGTACTGGGATTCTGGAAGCCTAAGTGAAAAAAATAAGGGAGGAGGATCAATTACCCTTCTAAATCCCTTGAAAATATTCCCAAAATAACGTAGTTTAGGGACTAAAAGAGTGGGAACATACGAAACTACCACAATTAAATTATAAAAAAATTTTGAAATAAAAAATGAGTATTTATGAACAGGGAAAATATATAGAAATCTAAAATTTCTGGGTCGCTGTTGATCTTGGGCATAATTGCATGCCCAAGTGCTACTTTATAACTCAATTTAGTCTTGTTTATCTACTTATTTATATACATTCTCATGTGATTTTATGT
>JACEIK010001137.1:180211-230687 GCA_018107945.1 Datura stramonium
TTGCTTCCAGATTATTTCGTGTCACCCTCAACATTTAATTACAAATTATCGAAAACTTCTAAAATCAACCTCTTAACTAACACTTGAACTTGATAATTTGCTGAACCATTCCCTGTGGGTTCGACATTTTGGCTCTTAAAAAGGGCCACTATATTACTTGTACGATCCGTACGCTTGCGGGCTCAACAATAGACTCTCTATGTAGAGAGTTTCCTATGTGGATGAGGAGAAAAAAGAGCTGTTGAAGGATGTCCATCGACTTGTAAGATTGGGAGTTAGGTTGATCGACTAGATCCATGGTGGTGTCGTTGTGCAAAGCGAATCAGAATCTTCCTTGGTGGCTGAAGTGAAGGTTAGACAAAATGAGGACCCGATTTTGGTAAAGCTGAAAGAAGTTGTTCGAAGTCAGAAGGTAGAGATCTTCTCCCAAGTGGGAGATGGTTTGCTTCGGTATTAGGGTCGCCTATATGTTCTAGATGTTTTGATGATTTGAGAAGTAGGATATTGCACGAGGCTCATGGATCCAGGTACTCTATCCATCTAGGTTCCACCAAGATGTGTCGTGACCTACGGGAAATCTATTGGTGGAATGGCATGAAAAAGGACATTGCAAAATTCATAGCCAAGTGTCTGAACTGTCAATAAGTAAAGATTGAGCATCACCGACCAGGAGGCGTGCTTCAGGATATCAGCATTCCCACTTGGAAGTGGGAAGAGATTAACTTGCATTTCATAATAGGTCTGCCTTATACTTGTCGACACTACGATTCAATTTGGATTGTGGTTGACAGGTTTACCAAGGCTGCGCATTTTCTCCATGTTAAGACTACGAGTTCAGAGGAGGATTATGCCAAACTGTATATCCGGGTGTTGGCCTAATTGAATGGGGTTCCCTTGTCTATCATTTTAGATCGAGGTACTCAATTTACCTCTCAGTTTTGGAGGTCTTTCCAAAAAAGAATTTTTACACAGGTTAAACTCAACACAACATTTCACCCACAAATGGATGGTCAAGCGGAGCAGATAGTACAGACTCTCGAAGACATGTTGAGAGCATGCGTTATGGACTTCAAAGGTAGTTGGGATGAGAATAATAGCTAATCGAGTTTGCCTACAATAATAGCTATCACTCTAGTATCCAAATAGCGCCATTCGAGGATCTCTAGGGGTGGAGATATAGATCGCCCATCGGATGGTTTGACGTTGGTGAGGCAGCACTAATAGGGTTGGATTCGGTTTATGAAGCAACAAAAAAGGTTCAGTTGATAAGAGATAGGTTCCAAAAGTCTTATGCGGACATGAGAAGAAGAGAATTAGAATTTGAGGTTGATGATTGGGTATTTCTGAGAATGTCTCCCATGAAGGGAGTGATGCAATTTGGAAGGAAAGGGAAACTTAGTCCCTGCTATATCGGCCGTACCAGATAGTGAGACATGTTGTCAAGGTGGAATATGTGTTGGAGTTGACTTGAGAATTAGCTTCTGTGCATCATGTGTTTCATGTATTGCTTTTGAAGAAGTGTTTGGGTGACCCAACCTTAGTTGTCCCGGTGGACAGTGTTAGTGTGAGAGATAGCCTTAGCTATGAAGAGGTTCCGGTGGAAATATTGGATCGTCAGGTTCGAAGGCTTAGGAACAAGGAAGTGTCTTCAGTTAAAGTGTTATGGAGGAATCAACATGTTGAAGGAGCTACGTGGGAAGCCTAAGCGGATATGATGGCTAGATACCCACATTTATTCTGTACCGGCTTACTGACAACTTGAGGTATCAGTTTTGACCTAAAACTCTATTTAGTTTCATGTTCAGTTCATGCACACAAGTTTATTTTATGCATGTGGATGTATGTATGATTCGTGAATTCAGTTCATCTGTGTATTTTGAATCGGAGGTAGTCATTCTGTCAGTTTTCGGTTTAAATGATCAATATTTGATTATGATAATTGCATAACTCTTCTTTTCTGTGTGTTTTCCAACATGCAGGGATGAATGTTCCCAAAGGGGAGATATTGTTAACCCCGGAAGCCCAAGAATCAGACTGGGGAGTTGAAATGGAGAAAAGTTGAAAATTTGGCACCAGACACAGGACGAGTCGTGGTGAGACTCAAGAGGACAACCCATGAGTCATGACGTGACTTGTGGGGAAGGCCCAAGTGTTCAGTGAGGAGGTTGGAGAAGAGGAGACCCCACGGGAATGACCACAACTCTTGATCAGGCCCCACAAGTCATTGGGTTAGCCGTGGGGAGGGAAATAAGAAAGGGAAAGAAAAGTGGGGCAGTGGACATCACGGACTGTCCCCATGAGTCATGGTCAGTCCCCATGATTCATGGGGTGAGTCCTTAGCAAGCCTGGACAAGATTTTTTGAAGTCAACGCATTGTAATATATGGATGGTGACCACCAATCTTGGTCACCCATAACGAGTCGTTGGTTGACCCGTGCCGAGCCCAGAAGGTTTTCTTAAGTAGTGAGCATAATGGATGACACCATGAGTTGTACCCCCTAGCAATGAGTTGTCAGGTCATAACGAGTCATTGGTTGACCCGCGCAGAGCCTAGAAGTTTTGTTAAGTAGTGAACATAACAGATGACACCATGAGTCATACCCCCCTGGCAACAAGTGGTCAGGTCACTCGTTAGGGCCACCTAGCAATTATGTTCTACGAAGTTAGTAAGGGCCTTTTCGTAATTCCTAAGTTCCTAAAGCCTAAACTACGACGTTTTGGGGTATGAATAGTGGACTTTTATGGGGTTAAGTTCAGATTATTCATTTTCCAATCATGCATGTAAAGTAGAATAGATTTGAGAGGGTGCTCAAGCTAGTGATCTTCAATTCCTTTCAATTTTCTTTTGGGCATTCAAGGGAGAGTAAGATTCAGCCTCCAATAGGTATGTAGGGTTATGAATGGGTGGTTTCTTCCACACCAATGCCCAATACCTCTCTAAAAAGTATAAAATTCCATGATTGATCTATGTGGTTTTTACCTAAATGCATGAATTATCTATTTATACACAAGGGTATGAATTGATTATGATTTTATTATCGAATTGTGAAGCATGGGTTGTTTTTATAATGATTTCAATTAAAATTGTGTTTCTAGCCTGATGAATTTTGTAGCCCATTGATGAGATGATAATGAAAAGTGAGATTTGTGAAGTATATGTGATAATGATTAAATATTATGATGAAAAGCATATTTGCAGCTACCCATGTTTACAATTATTTTTTCAATGAGAATTGAGTATTTCTCAGTATGATAAAGCTTTGGACAATGCTCACACGTTAAGTATGAATGATGATTTTTCCAAATTAAGCTTACCACATTATTTTGGAGCGAAGACTCCCAATTTTATGTTTCTATCATGTGGTATTTTTTGGGTTAAATCTTCCTATGTATAGCTTACCACATGGTTTTGGAGAAAAGGCTCCCACTATGTTTTTAGCTTGTGGTATCTTTTGAACTAAAGCTTCTCATATGCATGACGTCATATTTGAGATGTATTTGATCATTGAGATTCGCCAATAGACGATGTTGATCTTCATTATATATGATCTNATGTTGATCTTCATTATATATGATCTAGAGAATATGCATATTTTTGGGAGTATTGTCTAGCACCGAATAGACTATGGGTCGATCACCCTATGCCTCAGAACTACGCGCCAACGTAGGTTTATGATGTTATATATATGACTTGGGACCTCCCTTGTGAGCTTCCCCTAGCCCGAATGGGCCTTCATCTTGATATCAATATCATGGTATCTTCCCTAGACTTCAAGGCTTTGGATGGCTCTACCCACTTGAGTGTGATAGTTGGACCACGTAAGCTCTATCATGGTATGTCGGTTAAAATACGAGTCTCCCATTGTTCCTCATGATTTCAGATATGCATATTCCTTACTTATGATATTTATGTAAATTCATGTTCCAAAGAAGGTTTGACTCAATATTCAGCTTTACTTACAAATGTCAGAATTCATCTTTGAGTCAATCAATTCAGTTATGATGTTATGAAGTTATGTTATGTTATGTTATGAAGAGATCATAATTTCAGATAGAATTCATGCAAGCCCTACTCTCAGATTATTATGTTTATGCTTATATTATGCATTGTCTTTAAATGATTTTATTTACTTTAGCGATTTATTTACCTTGCATACTCGGTACATTCCACATACTAACCGCATACTTTCTATGATTTATCATTTCACGATACTGGACCTGGCTCTCAGCTGCCCCGCTCTTAGTTAGCTTCTCAGAGTTAGCGTTTCTTTGTTGGTGAGTCCTTATCTTCCGAGGACTAGACTATTCAACTTTTCTTTATGTATTTCAATTTCAGCTTATTGAGTTAGTTGGGGTATTGTCCCATCAGCTCGTCATGTTTAGAGGCTTTTCAGACATATGTATGTATTTAGCTTCAGATTTTATATTCTGATGTTTTCTTCAAGTCAGACTTCCGCTATGATTATTTTATTGATTATTCGTTTCTTAATAGAGTTAGATGTATGCTTATTCCATGGGTTGACTTGGGGTCTTTCGGGGCTCCTTATCTCGTGTTATGATCCAGGCCTCCGTTTGGGTTGTGACACTGTCCGTAACCGTGGCATCTTACTAGTACCCTTTTCTACTACTGTAGATAACTTGCGGCTGATTGAAGTCTGTCCCATATCAAACGTCATTCTGGAAAGACATAACAAAGAAAACTTGGAACCCCATGATGAGCCCGCAAGTGTACGGGTTGTACAAGTAATATAGTGGCCCTTTTTAAGAACCGGAATGTCGAACCCACAGGGACTGGACTACGGGGTAAAACTACGGGTAAAACCTTTTCAAGTGTTAATTTACTAAGACTCTAATAATGAAGACAACAAGGTAGAGAAGAGTTTTATATTTGCAAACTATTTTTATACTAAAGTAAGATATTTATACAATTGAGTCTCAACTATGAATGTGAGCATGCTGAGGCTAAAACGAACATGTAAAGAAATCAAATATCGATATACATGGTTTATCTTTCTCCTATTAGTCGAAACTTATGCCTATGGATTAAGTATTTAACCCAACTTAAGAATCATGAACCTTCCACCTACATTTCGTGATAAGAAGAAATTCAAGTTCTAGCCATACAAAACCGATTCCACACATGACTAATACGACTTTCGTGTATATTTCTATCCTCAAGGTAAATCAATTCCCAATTTTCCTAAACCAAGAAAAGATCATATCCTATTAATTCACAACTTTCCAGCTTTCTTTTGCCTTCGTGAAACCGACTTTTGGATTTACATTAACATCGACAAACATATTAACGTAGTAAGAACAAGAATTAAATAGAACAACCATAGAATAAAGATGAAATAAACCACAATTCAATAATTACATTTCAATACAATAGTTCATAACCTCGCAAGAAAGAGAATTAGCCACTCATTTGTGGATTGAACATCGTTAAATGAATGGAAATCATGCAAACAATTGAAAGGAAGAAGAAAGGGATAGAGAAAACCCAAGAATTTTCTCAGCCCTCAAACCGCCTATAACCCACGTTCACCCACCAAGTCGAATATCTAAATAAACCTAAGTGTGCTATTTATAATAGTAGGAATTGGTCCCGACACAAGCAACGTGTCACGGGGGTGCACGCGAGCATTAATCACCAGACACGGCCTAAACGCGAGGCCTTTCGAAATACCGCCTCAATGGCCTTGGCAAAGATTTGCCGCAGGCTGCGGTACGCTGTTAGGCAGCGCGTTGCAATGCGTTGTCATGAGCCACCTCGCCGTGGGCACGCTGGGACCCACAGGGGTCGTCTTGGGCAGCCTGCCGGCTGCGGGCACATTGCCGACGCCAAGCTGGGCCGTTTTGGGCCTCCCTCCTTGCCGACGCTATGTGTTTATCTGCCTCCAAGCTTCTACTTCACCAACTCATGAATTAGCTCAAAAGTCATCAAAACCTACAAAACAATGGCTAATCATGTTGGTTAGTATAAAATCACACTTTTATATAAAATCACATGAAAAATGTATCAAATAGCTTAGACAACACGACTAATTTAAGTTGTAAAGGATCAATGACCTATATTATTTTCCATGATCACAACCCCACACTTAAAGCCTTGTCTCGTCCTCGAACAACCTTTTTACATCTCATGGGAAAATGAAGATTCACACATAACTAATCTAGCAAGGTAATTCAAATTACGGCTATGTCACATTATTTAAGATACAAGCTAAAAATAAAACATGCTATGAAATACAACTATGTTAGGACTTAACCCCAAGAATCGACTCTCAAAATTTTAGCAAACTCCTGCAAATCAACCGATTAAGAAATCCCACATGAATTTTATCCTTCCTTAAACATGTGCCCTCACTGAAAGAGAGTTACCCAATTTCACACGCAAAAACACTTTATATATCACAACATGTGTGGGTACATAAATAGAATTTCACTCACTCTCACAAAGAATTCACATGCACCATGTAATGACCCATAAGCTTGCCCTTAGTGTGTTGTACTTCACTAATTTGAGGATGTACCAATATAAGATCAAAGAGGACTTTAGGTTGTATGTACTGTGTAGGTACTATTGTGACGTTAATAGTGACTATCTTCCCAAGCGCCAATACATTACGCCCTCCTTGTGAACTTCCTTCCTCATTTCACCTTTTTATCCTTGGTAGTTTTATTTTTCCTTGCTCCCCATTTCTTTTTAGGGCACTTTTAGCTCATTAGTAAGGAGTTGTATAAATTATTTTTCATTCATTTGTTTTCTTACTCCTTACTAATAATCAACCATTTTTACCCAAGTGCACCTTTGACCTTTCTCACTTTTTTACAACTTCCACTTTTCCTTTCTTTTCATTCTTCTCACTCCTTTCCTTTACTGCATTTTTCTTCTTAAGCGCTTAGAGCTGGATCAAATTGCTACTAATGGAAAGAAATGGTTAAGCTTATGTTGCAAAAATGGCATTTGAAGAATAGGCTAAGGCTCAATGGGGCTGACTAGATTAATATTTCAAGGTAGGTAAACGAGGGGATAAAGATTAGGTCTATTCAAAGAAATGCCTAAATCATCTCCTACAATTTTACATCCTTCATTTCGTTTTATAAACACACCAGTAAGTTCTAGACAATTCATAATAGCACATAATACTCAAAACCTTACACTTATTGCACATGCTCAATTCAAGACACATTCAAGACTCTTACTCGCCTAATCACAAGAATTTAAAAATTAAGCTCAATCATATCGAGTCAAATTCAAGAGCCTAAGTGTCTCAAACAGTTATACATTTACATGCTTTAACACTAACATACTTACCTACAATCATTCATAACACATAAAAAAAGAATATCAAACATCAATTAGCTATGATTCAAGAACCAAAACCTATTGACTAATTTTCCTCAAGACGGTCGTCATCCATCCATCGCTTCAAAATGCCTCCCTAACTACGACTAAAAACATTATATACAAACACAAATAAAAATAAAAATAAAAATTTTATTTTTCTAAGCTCAAAGACCCCCGTCGGAAAAGAATCGAAAGAAAAACCAACGGTGATGAATTCATGCTTGACTCTCTAAAAATTTTTCAAATTTCTCCAATTTTTTCACACAAGCATTACATTCACCCACAATTTAAAGGAAAAAGACAAAATTTCGAAATTTCCTTGAAATACCCCACATCACTTAAATCATGCTATGTCCTCATAGCATCAAATTAATATTTAAACCGGGTGAGAAATACTCCCCGAGGCCTTAGGCCTAGCTAACAACATGGTTTCTTCAACTTTACGCAGGTGGGTGTTCAACCTCACACTTTTTCTTCCATGCTTGTTAGCTTCCTCCTCACCTGGGTACTCGACTTCCCTCCATCCGTGCTTAACTTTCCACCAAACAACAATAGATGAAAATAAAATAAAATCAACTCTAGTGCAAGAAATTAAAATGGTACCTATGGTACCCATGGGTTGCCTCCAAGGCCAAGCTTAATTTTACGCAGCACGACGCATTACGTTTCACCGTTTTCCTCCGCCTTGAGGATATGAATTCCACCCCTAATTCTATCTAATTTTCTTTTTATGCTCCTGGGTGGTGGTGAAACATTGTAAGGACCAAGCAAAGGGATGTCGCGTTTGACGTTTATTGGCCCTTACGTAAGTGAAGTCATCGTCTTATTAGGCTCAACAAATTTCGTAATATATGGGACTTGGTCCTCCTCTTGACATTTCTCCTAAGCTCGGAAGACTCTATTTCTATGTCGTCAACCAAACTTAATGTAGAAAAGTGCTTCGAGTAAGGTCCAAGGCACCTTGATTCCCGAAACCGTAATGCACTGACCTTACTTGTATACCTCTTTTCCGCATCAACATCTATCTTTTCGCATTGTCTAATGGGGTATACTCTATCTCTCCTCCGAACGAAGTTTTTCTAAGCAAGCATGAGCTCACTGACACTCAAGAGGTTCTAAATGTCAAGCCACCCGGTAATTCACCCTTGTCTTCCTTGTAATTCCTTGAATATTGCCTACAATCATTACTTGCAATTGATCACAAGCTTCAAATTTTAGCCATCATCTCCGTGAATTTGGCGCCATCCTTTCTAGAGTCTCTCGCATTCTCCTCTTCCCCGAGTTATCAATGTTGCCATTACTCTCTTTCATTGCTTCGATTGCTCAAGGAGTTGTTTCGCATGTCTTCTAATCGGTCTTGGCGTCCCAAATCCTCCTTTTCAAAGATGCCCGTATTCATCAAAAACAATGTGTAAGGATTATATATAGGGCTCGGGGAAGGGAGTATGCATTCTGACAGCCATCCCAATGTCCATCTTGACCGCCACATATGTTACACGTGTTACTGTGCCGCCACTCAAAGGGTGTCCTCCGAACTCAAGAGGTTCGCCAAAAATATGAATATTCACCATTTAAACCATTTGCGTTCCAAGATGTCATGTCAAGAAGGGTATTCACAAACAATCAAAAAATATTAAAAATAAAATAAAATTAAAAACACGCGTCAACGCTATATAGCTCCGTTAACTAACACTTAGGAAAAATTTTACCACCAAGCGCCCTCGGCACGGCGCCAAAAACTTCTGATGAGCCCGCAAGTGTGCCTGCCAGGCTGGGAAGTAATATAGTGGCCCTTTAAGAACCGGAATGTCGAACCCACAGGACTCGACTACTACAGAAACATTTTCAAGTGTTAATTTACTAAGACTCTAATAATGAAGACAACAAAGGTAGAGAAGAGTTTTTATATTTTGGAAATTATTTTTATACTAAAGTAAGATATTTATACAATTGAGTCTCAACTATGAATGGGAGCATGCCGAGGCTAAACTAACATGTAAAGAAATCAAATATCGATATACATGGTTTATCTTTTCTCCTGCTAGTCGGAACTTATGCCTATGGATTAAAACTCGAGCTTAACCCAACTTAAGAATCATGAACCTTCCACCTACATTTCGTGATAAGAAGAAATCTGCTCTAGCCATACAAACCGATTCCACACATGACTACTACGACTTTCGTGTATATTTCTATCCTCAAGGTAAATCAATTCCCAATTTTCCCAAACAAAGAACAGATCATATCCTATTAATTGACAACTTTCCGCTTTTGCCCTCTCGGGTAAACTGACTTTTTGGATTTACATTAACATTGACAGATATTAACGTAGTAAGAACAAGAATTAAATAGAACAACCATAGAATAAAAGATGAAATAAACTAAGAATTTAATAATTATATTTCAATACAATAGTTCATAACCTCAGCAGAAAGAGAATTAGCCACTACTTTGTGGATTGAAATATCATAAATGAATGGAAATCATGAAAACAATTGAAAGGAAGAAGAAAGGGGATGAGAAACCCTAAGAATTTTCGTCCTCAAACCGCCCGTAACCCACGTTTCGTCTCCACCAAGTCGAATATCTAAAAATAAACCTATGCTATTTATAATAGTAGAATTGGTCCTGAATAACAGCAACATGTCACGGGTGCAACGCAGCATTGTCGTGACACGGCCCAAATGGAGGCCTTTCCGGAATGTCAAAATTGGCCCCAGCAAGACTTTACCAAAGGAGCTTGCAGCATGGGCACGCCTCGTCGTGCCTGTACAAGGTTGGTCGCGGAGCCACCCTCGCCATGGCACGTTGCCAACGCGGCAGGGGTTGTCTTGGCGTACCGGTCGCCGTGGCACGTTGCCGACGCCAAGCAAAATGCTTTCGGGCCTCCTCCTCGATGTTTGTTTATTCGTCCGCTTCTCTACTTCACCAACTCATGAATTAGCTCCTCAAAAGTCATCAAAACCTACAAAACAACGGCTAATCATGTTGGTTAGTATAAAATCACACTTATATAAATCACATGAAAATGTATCACACTTTTTAGTATAAAATCACACTTTTAAGTTGCAGTGCCGATCACTGACCTATGTTATTTCCCGTGATCACCCCATCCCTATACAACTCAACTCAATTGCAATAATCCGAAAAGAAGGAGGGGTAACCATACTATCAGCGTCTCGTAGCCTCCTACTTATAAAATGTGGTGCATAATACATTTATAAACAAGACTTACTAGACACGCTCTTGGAGACTCCTAGGATATGATCTGTTATAATACCATGTTTATCACGCCCCCACCTTGGGAGGCGTGGGATCGACACCACGCCACACCGGATCTCGGGCTGACGGATGGTTGTATCACTGCATACTAGCTTATTCAAAATCAAGAAATCAAACCGTTATATCTCGTCGTAAACACAACCCCTGGGCCCGACAAGGCCATGCAGCACCCGTAAAAAAGAAAATAGCTAACCTAGCCAATACAAATAATAAAAGGGAACCTATGTGGGTCGATAAGCATTACTCAGTTTTCTAGTTATAACAAGAATGAAAAACAAAAACAGCTATATTTCAGGCCCCGCATGGCCAACACGTAAAATAAACATATGGTCCCCACAAGGCCAACAACAACCACTCAATTCAAAGACTCGTAGTCTGCAAGCCTCAAGACTGAAAAATATTGGTCGGGACAGTGGCCCCGGCCTAGCTAAATACTATTCATAAAAACAAGAAAGTAATCTTTTACAACTTGATAACTCCTGAAAGGATCTAGGAAGAATTGCTTACCGTAAAACAAGCAATGGAGGTCCCGAAATCCGTCTCGTATAAAACTCGCGTAAAGTACGTGCCCTATAGTTGCGCGCGCACAATATGTACCGAATATGAAAGGCAGAATAAAACTAATTAAAATTGATAAAGAACTAAAGTGAAAAGTAGTAAGGCTTGAGCAATCATAAGATTTCCTTATCCATAACCTCGCATCTAGTAAATCATTACACATATATGAGCTAAAATTGTACATCTACCATTCATAAGCTATAATTGACAAAGAAAATATGCTGCAAGAATTCCAACTCTGCCCCCATAAGCCGGGAAGGTACAAGTACGTAGTCAACATACCTAGACCCCCATAAGCCTCGTGTGCCAATCAGTCTATATACCCCTATTGGTACTCCATAGACTCTATAAGTAACTGTAAACTATACCGAGCCATCCGATCGATAACCGTATCCGAGTTGTTCAGGCTCTGTAGCCGTATTCAGAAGCCATCTCGGCCTCAGAAATATCTAGACCTCGATTTTGGCTCGACTCATGAAGTCATACTATGAATAAAGCTTATGAAAGTCAATCTATGATTTCATTATGATCTTGATCTTAACTAGCCCAATTATTATTTATGCTTTATGATTTGATTTCTCTCAAGTACTTATCATGAATTTATGAAATGTCAAGTTTATACATGTTTACAAGTACGCATGGATTTCATGATTTATGGATTTATGACTAGCCGATTCATGGGCCCTCTAAACATATATTTTAAATGGGGATCAATGATGTTGTTAATTAGTTGGCCTGAAGTATGAATGATTTTATGGTTACTATACGAGCCTAATGTGCATGTTTTTGGGAGTAGTGTCTAGCACCGAGTAGCCTAGCGTACAAAGGACTACACCGGTGACTTAGAACTACATGCCACCATAGTTTTATGTATATATATATATATTCCAATATTAATATATACCCTCTTCGTGATATCACATACTACACGTCCCTTTCCTCGACAAGCTTGGGATGACTCTTCCCACTCTGGAAAGTGAGATAAAGGACATCATGCTAAGGCTCTCTACAAATTATGGTGTCTAAGCATTGCATTTAGGTCCTCCCATTATTCCTCATGATTTATGCATGGTTATGTTTATGCACTTTGGCTCAAGTCATATTTGATAATGTTTCCTCTTATGATTATGATTATGAATTATTTATGAAAGTTTTGAAAACCTTGAGCATTATGTTTACATTATGATATTTATGTTATGAGCATGTCGTCCTACTCTTATGAACTTTTATGTATTTTAACAATCCATTTTTACTTACCTTGCATACTCAGTACATTCCACATACTGACCTCATACTCTATGTTGTATCATTTTATGATACAGTTCGATATCCAAACTCGGCCCACCGCTAGCCGATTCTCAACTTTAGTACTTCCCGCCTCGCAGCTGGTGGAGTCCTCATTGCGAGGGCCCTTATTCATTTATGTACTATATTCAGCTTTTCGTACTATGGTGAGTTAGTTAGATCTTGTCCCATCAACTCGTTAGTTTAGAGGCTTTCTGACATAGTGTGTATTCACATGGTACTATGTATGTATTCATATGTTAAGTTTTGTTTAGACTCTATGTTATTTATGATGATCTTTCTCTTATTTATGATTGTGTTAGATGTATGTACATGCCTTGGGTCGAATCTGGAGCCTCGGGGTTTCTTGTCCCATGTCTCGGCTCAAGCCTATATTCGAGTCATGACACTATGACTCTATATTGTGGGTGATGGTAGACAGTTAATTAAATCACTTTTATTTTCTATTGGTCAAAACTACCGACTTAGTGGAGGATTATGCTAAATTGTACATTTGAGATTTAATTCGGTTGCATGTAATTTCCTTTTCCATCATATCGATAGAGGTACTCGCCTTACCTCCCAATTTTAGAGATCATTTAGAAGGGAATTGGTACTCATGTCAAGCTTAGCATAACTTTTGCACCCGGCAAACAACATGGTCAGCCGAGCGACCATTCTGTAATCTTGAGGACATGTTGAGAGCGTGGGTAGTCGGGATAATCGTTTACCTCTTATCGAGTTTTCATATAACAACATTTATCACTCTAGCATCCGGGACAGCTCCATTTGAGGCTCCTTTATGGTGGCGGTAGATCACTATTATAATTTGACGTAGGTGAAGCTACGTTGATAGCTGATTCAATTCATAAGGATATGAGAAAGTTTAGCTTATATGGAAAGGCTAAAAGAGCTCGCAGTTGTCAAAAGTCCTATGCTAGTGAGGAGAAGAGACCTTGAGTTTGGAAGTTGACGATTGCAGCCAAGGTGTCTTCCACGAAGGGAGTGATGATATTCGAAAGAAAGGGAAGCTTAATCCTCGATATGTTGGTCCCTATAGGTGGTGAGACGTGTTGGCAAGGTGGCCTAGAGTTAGAGCTACCAAATGGAGTTGACTTGGTACATCTAGTTTTCCATGTATCTATTGTTAAAGAAGTACATTGGGTGATCCGACTTTGATTGTCCCGTGGAGAGCATAGGTGTGAAGGATAACCTTAGCGATGAGCAGTTCTCGTTGAGATCCTTGATCGTCGTGTTCGGAAGTTGAGGAACAAAAAGTAGATTCGTGAAAGTATTATGGAGGAATCAGCTTGTTAATGGAGCATGTGGGAGGTTAAAGGTATATAATGACTAGGATAATTCGCATTTATTCGCTTTCCGACTCGGCCTAAACATGAGGTATCAGCTTCCTCCTTAGAACTCTATTTAGATTCATGTCTCTCGCCTCTTTTCAAGTTAGTTCATATATGTGATTCATGAATTCGGTTCCGTCATGTGACCTCTCGTCCTAGCCGCCACTCCGCTGGCCAAACCTGCATGTCTTAATTTGGGATTACAAGCTTCCTTTCCCTACCCTTTCAATATTTTTAGTCTATATTCGAGGATGAATGTTCCCAAGGGGGAGATATTGTAAT
This sequence comes from Datura stramonium, assembly GCA_018107945.1. Classification (NCBI taxonomy): domain Eukaryota; kingdom Viridiplantae; phylum Streptophyta; class Magnoliopsida; order Solanales; family Solanaceae; genus Datura; species Datura stramonium. The sequence goes on from JACEIK010001137.1 coordinate 194,324, forward strand.
ACCCCAAAGGTTTTTACCACTAGATGAGAAATGGAAATAAGTTTAAATATAAAAATCTACATTTTGCCTCGTGACAAATCATGGTGACAAGTAACGGACTGTGGGAGGAGTCGCGGTGTTTAAAGTTGGATGCTAAACACGAGTCACACCACGAGTCATGGTGCATGGGTACGACTCATGGTTAGGAGTCATGGTGAGGCACTAGTATGCCAAGGTTGGAGCGACGATCATGGTACCACGCTGTGGGAAAAATGAGTCGTGATAAGGGTCGTGCGTAGAGGTTCGTGTATGGATGGATTTTCACGAGTGGTGTTATGACTTCTGTAGGAAACCACGAGTCATGATTTGTTACCTATGGAAAAATTCATAGAAGGTGAGAGTTGAGGCTCAGTGACAACGAGTGGTGTTACGACTCGTGGTGACATATAAATCTCACTTGTTGTAGGCGTCAGATTTGATCCTAAGGAACTATTCCTTTGCCACTCAAGGGTGAAAAAGGGAGGCAGACTATGAGTCGTCACTTCATGGTACAACTCATGGTGAGAGTCGGATGCATCGATAATACTTATTTTCCAAAATTTTATTAAGGGTATTTTCGTAAATCTTAAGCTCCTAGGTCCTAAACTACGTTGTTTTAAGCCCTAAAAGAAGCAGTTAAGGAATTTTAACCTATTCTAATTCATTCAAATCCTATGCATGCAAGTTTAGAGGTTTTCTATTGAAGATCAAGCTTCAAAATTTCCAATTTCTTCTCCAAATCTGTCTTTCAAAGACAAGTGTATATTCGATTTACCTGCATGTAGGGCTAAGAATAGGAATTCCTTTTACTCATGCAATTTTTTCCCTAAATTTGATGAATTTTAAGTTCTAGATCGTGCTCATGATCTTTGGGGTTTTATCTCAATTTTATCAAATTCTCAATGATTTAGAAATGGGTCAATTCTCTTCATGTTTCAAAGCATGTTTCAAGATCTATGGGAAGATTTTATACCTATTTTTATTATAACCAAGGTTTCAAGTTTTTATAAAATTATACCCTAATTATTCAAGTTTCATGAAAGTCAAGCTAGTGATACTATTATGATTTTGATTCTCCTAAGCCCTAATTTATATTTTTTATGGTTTATGATTTATGATTATATTTATACAAGTACTCTTCGTAAATTTATGAATTTCAAGTATGGTGATTTTCTCAAGCATGTATGTTCTTCATGATTCATGAGTTTGCTGATTTTGGCCGATTTACAAGCGCTTGTTTCATGGCTAATCATGTATTTCAAGTATGACCAAATATGTTCGTGATTTAACTAGTCCATGAACTTCATGCATGATTTCACAATAATCATATGAGCCCTCATGTGCATGTTTTTGGGAGTCCTCCCATTGTTCCCTTATAATTTATGCATTATCATGTTTATGATACTTGGCTCAAGTTATGATTTGCCATGTTCCTCTTATGATTATGATTATGACTAGTTTATAATAGTTTTGAACACCTTGAGCTCTACATTTATGTTATGATTATCACTTCATGTTTTCAACAATCCTATTCTTATGGACACTTATGTATTTTATTAGTCTGTTTTTACTTATCTTGCATACTCGGTACATTGAAAGTACTGACCGCATACTCTATTCTCGAGGTCCGAGCGATCGTATTCAGCCGTTCCATTAGTCCCGTTCCGTATCGCCTAATTTAGATAGCGTTGGTGAGTCTTCATCTTTCGAGGATATTCGCCTTAGTTTGTTGGTTTGTTATCTCGGCTTAGGAGACTTTAATCGAGCTAGTTGGGAATGTTGTCCCATCACCCTTCAATTATGTTAAAGGCTTTTCGTACAATCAGAATCTCAACTTCTGACCAAGCAAGCCGACTATGTTTCAAGATCATTATGCATGACTTCCGCTATTCATGTTTAGTTTATCGTTTCCGTTAACTTATGCTCTTTAGCCTCTATGTTCTTACCATGAGTTGACTTGGAGCTATTCGTGGTTCTAGGTTTCATGTTTCAGTCCAAATCTAACGACGTAAGTTCTAAAGGCATCCTACACACACGCAGGTTATCGATAATGATGACTTATAACAATTATGCCAAAAGAAGGAACAGAGCCTTATATGATGAATTTGAAATAAAGCCGTAACTTGAGCCATGAATGCCCTCAATATGCTGCGAAATGGCAAACAAGCATATCACAAGATACAACCAACATAACTCAACAAGAAAATGATGCAAACGGCTTATCGGGAAAATTTTACCACCCGACGGTAGAAACTTTGAAACAAAGAAACTAGCAATGGTAACAAACTCATAACCAACATGATTAGACAAGAATCAATAAAATAAGAAGTTTACCAAACAGTCCAAATAAAGGCATCCATCAAAACTACCGACAACACCACTATAAATCAAGCTATACGCAACTCCCAACTTCCTAACACTAAAAAATGCTTTGGAAATTAATTTACTCATAATCAATTGGAACCTCTAAGAGGGAGCTTAGGGAGGTTCTAATAGAGGATTCTAGAAAATGACAATGATAATCCAACAACCGACCAAATCAACTTAAATATAAACTAGCCGACATAAGAGAAATGTGGCACTATGGGCTAATGCATTGTTGGAGTAGCGTGACATGCCGGCACCACGTACCTCCTCTGACATTCCGGGTTTACCCGCTCACCTACTGGCTCGCGCACTCATCCCCCCGTCTTCACTCGGCATACAACATGTAGCCAGCAAACTAGGCTCATATGTTCGAAATCTAATAATGAGACCACTCTAAATGCAAGGGGTATAATACTCAAGGTGATATTAGACATGTTAGAAACTTAGAAGATAATCTAATGTTATTAGTATCTAGATTTTGCACCAATGATATTGAACAAAGTATGTGAAAAAACAAAAATGATGTCGACGGGAGGAGAGAATACTAAAATAATTCATCAAAGTAGTGCCAACAACACCAAAGGAGTACGACATAATGCCAAGCAAATAAGAAAAGTAACACCACTTCGCTAAAGGAAATAATGTCAAACAAAGAAAAATTCTAGAATTACCATAATCGCACAAATAGATCGCGATCATGATGAGTACCCGAATGGTATAAATATGAATAGTGATGAATTTAGACTTAGTTTTGTTCTTTAGGAAAAGAGGAGCTTGTGGGTGATGATCCTCTCGATGGAATTCTACCTAGATCAGGTAACGATTTACTTATAACTTAAGATAATTATATTCGATTTTGTGAAAAATTTGAATCGTAAAATCATGACTTTCAAGTGCCTAAGTTAAGAATTTTTTAACAACCTATTTGCCTAATTTGATCTAACAATGTAAGTCAAAATCACTAGTTGATATAAAACTCGGGATCGTAGTACTATGGGTAATTCGATTTTTTATAATTTGTAATAAAGTTTGATTAGTTTGGTCAAAGATCGACACTACGTTGACTTTGACCCAAGCTCGACCTAAAAATACATGATTGACCTCCACTAGTATAATTGACATTAATAATTGATATTTTAAATATTTGAGATTTTGGAGGTTGAATTTGAGTGTAAATGGGACATTTCTCGTATAGAAAGTTTGTTAGGTACAAGATCTCAAGTAAGCCAGGATCGCACTCCAAAACTTGTCCTACAAGCGTGCGCTTTTGCAAAATATAATTCATTATATATTTGGAGTTGAATCTCGCGTACAACTAAGTCTTAGAAATAACTATTCAATATCACTTAGAAAATAAATTTGAATAATTGGTTGTTATAAATATTAGAATTTTTATTTTTATACAATTAACTAATAAATATTAAAACATTACAAATTATCAACTAAAGAAAATAGGTTGACTTCACAATTAAAGAGGCCTAGAGTTATAGTTTTACCTAGGGCTCATCACGGACACCTGCATGAGTCATTACTAGTGACCACGACTCGTGATCACCACTCATGGTCTTCTACTATGAAAACATACCGGGGCTCATCACGGGCACCCACGACTTGGGGGCACCTAACGAGTCATGGTGACTCCACCCATATGCATTGCCCAAGTCCTCCTTCCAAAACCTCCTCCCTAACCACAACCGACTCAATGAGTCGTGGGGATGACCACTCCACTCGTGTTCGTGTTCTGTGGGGACTCAAAACCATAATTTCAACTCAAGTCAAATCCTCCTCACCACGAAGCCACTTAATGACTCGTGGTCAACTTGATGGGTCACAGGATGACTCTTTTTGTGATCTCGATGCAGAAAATTCCTATTTTCTCTATTTCAACTCCCTGCCCGATCTAAGGCTTTGGGGTAAAACGACACTCGGGAACATTCATCCTCGAATGCTTGAAATCATATAGAAAACTAGAGAAATGCAATCATCATACTCAAATACCGATCATATGTTGAAAACTAATAGAATGAATAAATTCGATTTAAACTACATGTCTAACTGAATTCATGAATCACACACATCTATATACATGAAATAAAATGGGTAACATGAACGAACATGACACTAAATAGAGTTCTAGGGAAAAACTGATATCTCAAGCCGAACCGAGCCAAGAGGGAATAAATGTGGGTATCTAGCCATCATATCTACTTTGGCTTCCCACATAGCTCCTCAACATGTTGATTCATCAATAAAAACTTTAATGTGGTTACTTTGTTCCTTAACCAACCTCGATGATCCATTATTTCTACCGTAACCTCTTCATAACTAAGGTTGTCTTCACACCGACACTATCCACCGTGGGCACTAAAGTTGATCACCCAAACACTTCGTTAGGAACTATATGAGGAAAATGGATGGACTGTAGCTAATTCTAAGGGAAACTCCAATTCATATTCTACCTTGACAACCCATTTCACAATCCGGTATGGGCAAACATAGCGGGACTCGAGTTTTCCTTTCTTTTCCAAACCTCATCACTCCCTTTTATGGGAGACACCTTCAAACACCCAATCATCCACTTTGAACTCGAGTTGTCTCTTTTCTCACATCAACAGACTTTAGCGACTTTGAGTTGTTTTCAACTTGTCCTGATATGAGCGAACCTCTCCATGGCCTCCGGACTTAATCTGGTCCTATCATCACAGCTTTACCGACTTCAAAACCAACCAATAGGCGTATCTAAATCTCCACCTATAGAGAGCCTCAAACGGAAAGCTATTCGACGTTAAATGGTAGCCGTTATTATATGCAAACTCAATGAGAGGCAAATGGTCATCCCAACTACCCTTGAAGTCAATCACACATGTCTCAAAAATATCCTCAAAGTTTGAATTATTCTCTCTACTCTCATCCGTTTCATGGTGAAATGCTCTCTATTGAGTCAATTCGAGTACCAAGTCCTTTTTGGAATGATCTCCAAAATTGAGACGTAAACTAAGTGTTCTATCTCGATATGATGGACAAGAGCACTCCATGCAACTGAACTCACTCCCAAATGTACAAGCTTTGGCATAATCCTCCATGGAATTAGTTGTTTCGACTAGTAAAAATGAGCGGATTTGGTCAACTTGTCCATAACAACCCAAATGGAGTCATACTGTGAACGAGTGTGAGGAAATCCTGTAATGAAGTCCATATTAATTTACTCCTACTTCCAAGTAGGGATACCAATGTCCTGAAGCACATCTCCCGATCTCCGGTGTCAACCTTCACTTGCTGATTGTTTGAACACTTAGCCACAAATGCCGCAAAATCCTTCTTCATACCATTCCACCACTAGACTTTCCGTAGGTCGCGGTAAATCTTGGTGTCACCTTGATGTATCGAATATCTCGGAACTATAAGCCCTATGCAGTCTATGTTACACCTGCAAATGTTAATAATTAGTGAGCATACGCATGGTTTTGTGATGAATAAAGAGAGTATGACATGTATAGGAAAGCCTTGGAAGATGGGTCGGAAAGGCGAGGCCGCTGGTGCCAAGACGACAAAGTGTTATCCGTGTGGCACCAGCCACGGGCGCGATGAAGGGCACGACGCGGGACTACTATTGGCGCTTGGGCGGATGCGGCACCCCCCCTCCGGCCACTACCCTAAATATGTAATCAGGTCCCTCTTTCAATTTCAATCCATTTCCTATAGTTTCTCAAAGCAATAGAGAGTATATTTAGAGGTTTTCAATAGTTTTTCATCTGACATGCTATTAAACGCCGTCCAAATTCAAATTAACTTCGTGTATTGAATTATAATACTACAGGAGCGTTACTACGAAGTTATTTTCTCAAAATTCTCCCAAAATTGTAACCTCGATGAGCAAAAAGTTGTCGAATTGCTCCAAATTAATTCCAAATGATTGCGTACATCAAATAAGCATTCTCCCTTTTGAACTCCCAAGAAATTATGGGTTTTCGGCCTTATTTCTTGTATAGTTGAAGTATTACATTACTTATCAAAAGTTATCATTTTAATACGAATTTCATATTGAAATTAGCCCTTTCCCAAAAGATATGGGTATAGTTGAAAGATCTATCACAAGTTGAAACTGACTGATAATTGAGAAACGACAATCGAGATATGTTAAGGTGAATTTATTCAACAAGTTAGTTTCTATAGTAGTGCAATATAGTTCGAATCCAAGTAAGAGAGCCGTAGTTTTATTATTGTGAATAGCTATTGGTTTAGCCGAGACAAATACTTATGTTTAGTGTGGGGATTGACTTTGTCCCGATAGCCTTCCATGACTAACTCTAGGTTACTAATTCATGTCGCACCACCAAAAAATAGACGGTTGCCCAAGGAGCTTAAATGCTGTCCGCGAGGATGAAGATGAGGTCCGAGGATTACACTGCTCATTCCATGGCCGGACTATTTATGCCATATTGGCACCACACCCCCATCGAGCCTGTGTCGAGGCATAGACAAAGAAGAGTCCACCTGATCATAGCTATAGTTCAGGCCGGAAGGCCGCTGGGTGTACTCCAAGGAACTAGTAGGAAGGATATGGTTATTAGTTGACTCATTTTGACCATGTTAGGGTATATAGATTAAAGTGTGCTCGCCAAGGCTTATGGGGCCTGTGAGTGGGTCATTGCGGCCGATTGAACCTTCCAAGCTTATGGGGGCCAGGTAAGGATCTGTTTGTATTATTTACTGTTAGATTAGACAACAGAAGTTAAGTTATTCAGTTATGCCTCTATCCCTTTCACTCGCTGTTTATAGTTTCATCTTAAGTTTTATTAAGTTATTTTCAGCTATTGCCTCACATTATTTGGTACGTATTGTACTGACCCATATCATTGGGCGCCGCATTACTTGCCTACAAAAAGCAAGATAGATGTGGATCGCACCTTTCTTAGCTTTCTACCAGAGTCGCAGGTGTAGTCAATTTTCTCTTTCTCCGGAGCTAATAGTTAGAAGGTTTACTCTTTGAGTGTCCATTATATGGTTAGGTCAGGCCCCTGACCATTATCCACTCGAGGCTTTCGCATTTTTTACAATTTCCCTATGGTTAGTTTGTTGTTGGCCATGGGGCCTATGTATATTTTATTTTGTGTGATGTAATGTAGGGGCCTTATTTAACTCGTTAGATAATGGCCTTGTCTCGTTATGGTATAATTATAGTTTCCTCGACTTTCATTTTTGTTATAACTAGAGAACATGGTAGACTTGTCGTACTTCATATAGGATTCCCTTTATTTTCCTGCTGTTTGTTAGTCGCTTTTCTTTAGAAGTGAAAATAAGGCCTTGGTTTGCCATAGAGGTTGTATTTGATGTACTGAGATATAGCCCGTTGTTTTCTTGAGATTCGCGGTGTGCTCACACCGTACGGCATAATCCTCGGGTAAGATCGCCGCTTCGCATGGCACTACGTGCCGCCATGTCTCCTGTAGGGCATGACAAACATGGAATGAACAAATGATCCTAGGAGTCCGTAAGCTGCATAAGTAAAGTCTTTTCTATGGATGTGTTGTGAACTACATTTTATAGATAAGAGGTTGCAAGGCATGTTAGGTATCACTTCTTTCTCTTTCTAGTCGTGCTATAAAGCGTGCTTTATAGGGTTGGAGTCCCTAACCTTACTATAATATGCTTGTCTATAAAAATGTCGACACGTGATAGACCAATTTCCATCAGCGTGAAATTAGACGCGTGTGCCAGGAGAAGGTACTATCGTGGTGCCCCTGCCGAGTCGCCCCAATCTCGAGGACAGGAGACTCCATCTCTGGGCCTCCCTAGCACTTTCTGCCATGCTAAGAGCCGTATAGAGCGGCGTGATGTGTCGCACCACCTCCAAAGCAGCTCTCCTCGTAGGATACCATCGACCTGCTGAGGTCGAGCGCCGTCTTTATACTAGTTTCGATGATGGTCACACCGCCGCCTAGTGGAACCTATGGTTACGAATCTTCGGGAGGACTCGCAGTTCAAGTGGTCCGAGAGTTCTCACTTGAGTCCCCTACATTTCACAGGATGGATCGAGATGAGGAACCTAAGGACTTCTTGTACCGCTGCAGCTGATCTTCTGTGGTAATGCATACACCAAGCAGAGTCTGCTGAGTTAGCAGTATTTTGATTGCCTGACGTAGGTGTGTTGTTATGGTACGAGATAGGAGAGGCCCAAGGCAGAGACGCTCCCCTCCGACTTGGTCCAACTTCTTCTAGAGGCCTTCTTGGACCACTATTTGTCACAAGAAACTGGGCAGTTCTCGTAGATTAGTTTTCGCATATGGAGCAATGTGGTTTGATAAGTGTTCTGAGTATGCTATGAGTGTTCCTAGTAGACACTATGCCAACCAAGGTAAACCGGTTCATGGGCTACTTCTAGCACGAGATACTTGTTCTATAGCTACTTTGTGGGAGGATATGGACACGCCTTCCGTATTCAAGCATTTACTCAAAATATTGAGGGGATCAGCAATGGATGTACCGCGTCGATAGAAAGGGAAGTTAGAGCAACACAAGCAGGTTAGGCACAGTGACATTCGTGCAGAAAGTCTCAAGGCGGACCTAGGCCATGACTATTGTATTTAATTCCTCCGCACCCCCACCTTTACAAAAGAGTAGCAGATGGCAGACCCGGCCGTCGGGGCGCTAGGACCTAGAAAGAGCTCATCGCCAACGCGTTCACAAATAAACAAAGAGGGTCAAGGCAAAGTAGACTCACTATGCGCCACATTTCCCTATTTGCGCCGACGTCACCTTGGGGCATGTAGGCATGGTTGTACTAGGTGTTACAATTGTGGACAAGAAGGGACTATTTAGCCAGGTTAGAGTGACTGGGATCGATAGGATAGACTAATAGGTCACAAGTTTATCCTCTCCAAGAGGGCATGTCTCGCCCTCCACCGCAGAGGCCGATACAGTCGTGACATCAAGTTCGTGCATCGGTCCGGATCACACTTATGCTTTACTAGGGCGACAGGAGTCGAGTCATCGCGATGTCGTGACAAAATTCCGGACATTTGTTCTTTAGTTTTTATGTTTTGATAGACCCAAGATCCACTTTGTCTTATGTTATACCATTAGTGGCCCGGAAGTTCAGTATAACGCCAAAATTTCTTCAGCGACACTTTTCAAAGGTCGACGCCCGTCGGTGATCATTATAGAAAAAAGGATCTACCGGTGCTGCACAATATAGGTTGTTGGTCGCTAAACTTCTAAGATATATAATGGAACTTGGCATGATTGATTTTGACGCAATTATGGTTATGGATTGCTAGCGAATGTTATGCCAATGTAGAATGTTGACCATGATTTTCCGATTCCACTTTCAAGGAGTGTAGATTCGCAGAAGATTGAGGCAATAAAGACATGGACTAGACTTACAACTCCAACCGAGGAACGTTAGCTTCCTGGGTTAGCTAGGTATTACGTAAGATTTGTAGAGGGGCATTCTACTTTATCAATGCCTTTGACAAAGTTAACACAAGAAGTAGCTAAATTTCACTAGGCTGAAGCGTGTGAAAAGAGTTTGCAGGAGTTGAAAAATAGATTAACATTAGTTCCAATGTTATCTTTTCTAAAAGGTGAAAAGGTCTATACAATATACTGTGATGCTTCTCAGTATCAAGAAGGGTGTTATGATGCAACATGGCAAGGTAATTGCTATGCTTCAAGGACAAACTGAGGAAATGAAAAGAACTATCCCACTAATGACTGGTGTTAGCAAAGCAGAGTTCACGCCTTAAAATCTCTGGAGACATTACTCGTATTGATACACGTGGACATTTACCGATCATAATAGCCTCCACATATCTACACAAAAAGAGTTGAATCTAAGGCAATGCTGTTGGTTAGAATTGTTGAAAGACTATGATGGAATATTTTATATCATCTAGGGAAGTATAATATTGTAGAAAATGCCCTTAGTCGTAGATCGATAGGGAGTTTAGGGCACTTGAGGCCCGCACAATGGGAGATGGCTCGAGAATCGGGCATCAGCTAGCTAGTTTAGCCGTCCGAATAGGTGACTCTGAGACATTGGGGTAGTGGATTCGAATAATGCGTATCATCCCCGGTTGTAGAAGTAAAGAGTGGTAGTATGAAGATCCTAATCGGTACATGTACTCTCATAGATGTTCAAAGAAGGGACAAGATTGCCTTTTGAGGTAATCAAGACGGGTCTTAAGATGCAGAGGTCGCCTCTCGTGTTCTAGATGCGGGCGTGATTTTGCCAAAGCAGATCATGGAAGAGTACATTATTCCCATTATTCTCTTCACCTAGGTTCAATAAAAATGTATCATGACATAAAAGAGATTTATTTGTGGCTGGGAATGAAAAAGGGTGTAAATGTAATTTGTAGCACAATGCCCTAACCGCGTAGGTATATGAAGAACATTAAAAACCAAAGATGTATTGACACAGGAGACAGAGGTGCCTATGTGGAAATGGGAAGCGATTAACATGGATTTTTTAACAGTGGTTACCCCGTACAAGGCGCATATTTGATTCTATCTGGGTAATATTTGAGAGATAAACAAAATCGCCACTTTTTGCCCGTCGCACCACCTTCTCGCCCGAGACTATGTTGAATTGTATATCGAGAAATAGTTCGATCACATGGTGTCCCAACATATTTTAACAGAGGGGAAAAATTCATAGTTAGGTTTTAGCGGTCATTTCAGAAAGGCTTGGGACACAGTTAACTGAGAACAACTTTCCATCCTCAAATAGATGGGCAAAGCGTAACGTATAATCTGTGAGTGCCTTGAGGATATGTTGCTAGCATGTGTTTTAGACTTCAAAGGGCTTGGATGAGCATTTACACCTTATTGAATTTTTTTACAATAATAGTTATCATTCGACAATCTAGATGGCTTCTTATGAGGCCTTATATGGGAGGAAATGTAGGTCCCCAATTGATTGGTTCGAGGTTGGAGAATCGTAGTTACTGGACTAGACATAATCCTACCGCCTGTAGGAGAAAGTAAAGGTTATCAGAGAATGCTTGCTAATATCTTAGAGCTGCCGAAATCCTACTCGATGTCCGGCGTAATGAGGTTTGGGTACTGGGTTTTTTTTGAAAGTTTTGCCAATGAAGGGCGTAATGTGGTTTGGTAAGAAGGGCAAGCTTAGCCCCGCATTTATTGGCTCAAATTGGATCTCGCAGAATAGGCCAAGTGGGTCATGAATTAGACTTACCTTCTGTGGTTAGAATCACTCGATCTTTCATGTGTCAATTCTCTGCAAAAACATATATGGGATCCATCCCGAGTCATGCCACGTAGACGTTCAGTTAATGAGGAGTTCGCCACAAAGAGGTTTCCGTAGCTATATTAGATCGGTGTTCGTAGGTTGAGAAAAAGATGTCACTTCGTTAAAGTGTTATGGAGAAATAGGAATAAAGAAAAGATGACTTGGGAAGCTGAGGATGATATGATATCTAGATATCCTCACTGCTCCAGGTTAATCCCATTATGCGCTTAAGGTGAGGTTGTTGTTATTCAGCTTGTTATTTTATTGCTTATGCTATTAGTGTCATTACTTGGGGCTATTTTCTTTAATGGTTGCTATAGCTCCCGTGAGGCGCCCGTGTTGGACTTTTCTCCATTTTAGGTTTTTTGGATAGTCCATATTATTGAGGAGACTCGCAGCACTTTATAAATCTTGGGTAAGAGAGTTAATCTTGAGAATGACATTCAAGGACCAATGTTCCTAAGGGGGAGGATGTTACATCCCATGTTAACGATTAGTGAAATGACATGTGGTTTCATGATGAATAAAGAGAGTACGACGCGTGTAGGAAAGCCTTGGTAGCTGTGGCCTGGTGAGGCGAGGACGCCGAAGGGCCACGTGACGCACCCGGCAGTGGCACCGCCCAAGGCGGGGCGTGCTGCACTATTGGCGTGATGAGGGACGCGACTCGGGTTGCTACCGGGCGCTTGGGTGGCGTATGACCACCCTAATATGTATTTAACATCCTCTCCTTTTAATTTCAATCCATTTCAAATTGTTTCCCGGCGAGAAAGTATATTTCGAGGTTTTCAATAGTTTTTCATCCGATTACAAGTAATGCCGGCCCAAATTAAAATTAATCATGTATTGAATTCTAAGCCTATAGGAAGCATTACTACGTAGTTATTCTTCGAAATTCGCCCAAAGAAATTGTAACCCCGCCTCGAGCAAAAGTTTTCGTAATTGCTCCAAACTGATTCCTAAACGATCACAAGCATCGCTAGCATTTCTCCTTCCGAACTCCCGAGAAATTATGGGTTTTGTCTGTATTTTGCACAATTAGTCTTATGGTTATTAATACCAAAAGTTATCATTTTAAGTCAAATTAGCCCTTTCTCCCAAGATTACGGGTATAGTTGAAAGAGTCATGAATATAAGTTGAAATCATGTATAATCAGAAATGAAAATCAAGGTATGTTAAGACGAATTCTTTTAGCAAGTTAGTTTTTATAGTACCGCAATACAGCCAATCCTAGTAAGAGAGCTAGAGTTTTATTATTGTGAATAAATGTTATCATAATGAGACCAAGACTTATGTTTAGTTCGGGGATTGACTTTGTCCCGTATACTTCCCATGACCAACCCAAGGTTACTAGCCGTGTCGCAGCCTACCAGATCCGTATGACGCCGCCTCCAAGGAGCGCGTATTACCCGAGGGAAGAAGTTGAGGTTCGGAGACTTTATACAAATCATTCCCTATGGTTGGACTATTTTTATTGTCGTATCGGCACCACATTCCCGTCGAGCCCGGGTGCCCGGGGTATAGACAACAGGAGTCTACCGGCTCATACGTAATGCATAGTTTAGGGCCGACTGCTTCCGGGCCAGTAGACCTAGGGACTCGGTAAGACAACATGGTAATTAGTTGACTCATTTTGACCTTGTTAGGGGTATAAAATTGAAGTGTGCTTGCAAGGGCTTATAGGAGCCCGTGAGTGGGTTATTCTATGGCCGATTGTATCTTCCGGCATTTATGGGGGCCAGTAAGGTTCTTGTTTGTACTATTTACTATTAGATTAAGCAACAGGAAGTTAAGTCATTTAGGTTATGCCTCATCCCTTCACTCGCTTATTTTCAATTTCATGTTATGTTTATTCGCCATTTTCACTTATTGCTTACATATTCGGTACATATTGTACCGACGCCCTCTTCAGGGGCAATCGCATTACTTGCATGTAGGTGCGGATAGATGCAAATCGATACCTTCTTAGGTTTCGTATAAAGTCAAGAGCAAGCCGGCTCTTTCCTCCTGAGCTAATAGCTGTAATGCTTTCTACTGACAGCAAGATATAAGCAAAAGTCGGGGCCTGTGTCAACCATTATTTCACTCCTAGAGGCTTGCGATTTTACAGCTTCCCCGTGGTTAGTTTGTTATTGGCCGTGTGGGGCCTATATGTTTCTTATTTCTATGTGCGCCATGTGGGGCCTTGTTTAGTTATTAGATAGTGTCCTTTGTTAAGTTATAGTCTAGTTATAGTTGTCAATTTCATTTCAATTATAACTAGACAGCATTGTGGCCTTTTCGCCCGCATAGGATTCCCTTTATTTTCTTGTTGCTGGTTAGCTATTTACTTTATAGGTTTCTACAAGGCCTTGTCTCGCTAGAGGTTGTTTTACTACTGAGATAGAGCAGCCCGTTGTTTTCTTGAGATGAGTTGCAGTCTTGCACTAGACGTAGGGCCTAGCGAGGTCGTGGCCATTCTAGTATGGCACTAGGTTTCAATCATGCCTCCCAAGGTGGGACATGACAATCCACCCTCAAATCATCAATGTCCTATACACATAAGAGACCCCGATATCGAAGCACGCCATCTTTTGGAGAAAACCTCTACTCCTAATTTCCGAATCCGCTTTCTTAATTTTACCAAAATAGGTCCTTGTCTTGTCTAGATTTTATCAAACTACCAAGACATTCTCGACTATTCCCGAACTATAGTCTCACATCGGCTCCAGTCAACCAAACGAACTCCTAACCTTGCAAGTCGATGCACATCCTTCACCAAATTCTTTCTCCTCATCTACATGGGAACACTCTCCATAGAGAGTCTTCTAAGTGCATTCGTTTACTACATTGGCCTTACCCATATGGTAAAGGACACTCATATCATAACTTGAGTAGCTCCAACCACCTCCTTTGGTGTATATTTAGATCCTTCGCGTAAACACATTTTGTAGGCTTTTGTGGTCCGTAAACACATCTACATAGACCTTGTACAAATAGTGTCTCCAAATCTTAAATGCAAATACCACCGCCGCCAATTAAAGATCATGGGTCCAGTAATTCTTTTCATGAACTTTCAACTGTCTAGGAACATATGCTATCACTTTACCATGTTGAATCAATGCACAACCAAGGCCGATTCTAGAACCATCACAATACACCACAAACCTATCGGTACCTGGGTAGGGTTAACACCGGTGCCGAGGTAAGTCGAGTCTTCAACTCCTAGAAGCTCCTCTCACAAGCATCCGACCATTGAAACTTCACTTTGTTTTGAGTCAATTTGCAAATGGTGTTGCAATGGATGAAAACCCTCAACAAATCTCTCATAGTACTCTAGCTAAACCTCGAGAAACTCCTGATGTCCGAAGGATTCACCGGTCTAGGCCAATTCTTTACCACTTCTATCTTTTGAGAGTCCATCTTTATACCCTCACTTGACACCACATGACTTAAAAATGCCACTGAGTTCAACCAAAACTTGCACTTGATGAATTTAGCATTTTCCAAAGCTTTATCATGCTTGAAAATACTCAATTCACATCGAAAACATGATTATAAACATGGGTTATTGAAAACATGCTTTTCATTATAATATCTCATCATCATCATTCATTCATCACAAATCTCATCTTTCATGAACTTCTCATCAATGGGATTTTTAATTCATAAAATTAGAAACATAATTTTTTATTGAAAACAATATAAAACTTGCTCATGCTTCACAATTCAATAATAGAAACATATTTAAATCATACCTATGCAGATAATTTAGGAAATCCATGCATTGGGTTAAAACCCCATAGATTAGACATAGGAAACTAATGATTTAGAGAGGATCTGGCATGTATGTGAAAGGATTCACCCATTCATAACCCCTATATACCTGATTGAAGCTGATTCTTACACTCCCTTTAATGCCCAAGAAGAAATTGAAGAAAACCTTGAAGGGTTTACCTCGATCACCTCTCTAGACTATCACTCTATATTTGTTCTTGATGGTGACTTTGTTCAATTGCCGATAGTCAATACACATTTGAAGAGAACCATCTTTCTTTTGGACAAAGAGAACTGGTGCACCCTATGGGAACTTGCTCGGTCTAATGAAGCCTTTATCTAACAAGTCCTTCAACTGTTATTTCAACTCCTTTAGCTCAGCTAGAGCCATTTTGGAAGGAGGAATAGATATAGGATGTGTGTCAGGAAGAAGGTCAATCCAAAAATCAATCTCCTGCTTGGGAGGGATTCCCGGTAAATTATCAGGAAAGACCTATAGATACTCACATACTACTGGGATAGACTAGATAGTCGGGGTCTCGGATGTCACATCCTTAACCCTAACTAGATAATACACACAACCCTTAGAAATCATCTTTCTATCCTTAAGGTATGAAATGAAATGACTTATAGGAACAACTGAATTACCCTTCCATTCTAAGACTAGCTCACCCAGAAATCTAAATTCTATTGCCCGGGTTCTATAATTAACTGAGCCATAACATGCAAATAGCCAATCCATGCATAGGATAACATCAAATTCGGTCATGTCTAACTCTATGAATTTTGCTGAGGTGACTTTTTTAAGGAATGAGACCGAGCAACCTCTATACACCCGTCTTTCTATAATAGAATCACCTACTGGAGTAAGACTGAGAAGGGTTCTGACAAGACTTCAGGACTGACTCCGAAGCTACTGGCCACATAAGGTGTCACAAAGAACAAGGTATCCCCTAGATCTAACAAAGCATATACATCAAGATGGAAAACTCGTAACATACAAGTGACTACATTCGGTGAGACATCCTGCTCCTGGCAGGATGCTAATGCATAGAATCTGTTTTAGCACCGACTGCCACCTCTACTAGTAGATGCCCCCTGATGTGCGGAGCGTGTGGGTGGAGCTACTGAACTAGAAGCTGGACCTGGGCCCCTACCATCATCCTGCCTCATTGCTGGGCCATCTCAAAGCATGTGTTTGGGCTTCCCATACCTAAAACAAGCACCTGGGCTTCGAAGAACTGGCTCGTGTGCCCTCGACCACATCTGTGACAAGTTGGAATACTAGAATCTGTGAGTCTGCTGCTCTGACCCCTCGAGCCTTATGCTCACCCCCTCTGATCATTCCTAGGCTTGGATGGCACACTCAACGCTGAAGATGCTGGGGCTGAAGATCTCTAGTTGGTCTTCAGTCAGCGCCCACCACCCGACCTCAGCTGTGAGAATCTATGGTCATCGATCCTGGTCCTTTGGCCTCCCTCTATCTCAGATAGGCCACCTCAATATGCTGGGCATACAAGACTATCTGAGGGAAGTCCATGTCTTGGTGAAGCATGGAGGTCCTGTAATCCTTATCCAAATAGCCCGCCATTCCATGAACGAACCTTCTTATCCGCGCCCTCTAATCAGCCACTAACTCTGAGGCGTACTTCAATAGGCGAGTGAACTCAAGGGCATACTCCTGCACTGTCATGCTTCCTTTGTTCATATACGAACTCAGCTTCCTTCAGCTCCCTCATCTCATGAGGGAAGAACCGATCTAAGAATGCAACATGGAACTATTCCTAAGTGACTTAGCCTGCTCCGACGGTCCTACTATCTTTTTGTTGACAAAACCAGATGTGTGCGACCCCTTTTAGCTGATATGAGGCCAACTCCGCTCCCTCAACTCCATTAACCCCCTTGACTTTGGTGATCTTTATAATCTGATATATGAACTCATGTGGGTCCTCATCTACTTTTGACCCGAGGAACTCCAGCAGATTCATTCTCAAGAAATCTCTGAATCGAGACGCTGCTGCATTACCATTTTGCGGGACATGCGCAACTGACTACTGATTAACCTGAGCGGTCAAGGCTTGCTCGAGCATCTGAATAGCCACTCAAAACTCAGCACGGGTAACCGGCTCCAGTGCTTGGTGGTCCTGAACTGGTGGGGCCTGCTGGTGCCCATTTCCAGTCCCATCCTTGTGTCCTTCTTCATTCCTATTCCTTCTACCATTTACTCTTTGGGGAGCCATGATTCTGCAATAACGAATAGCACAAATTAGAAGAATAGGGAGACATTCCATCGCCTGACATAGATCATGAATGAAGGGAACATTTCCTAAACATCTCGTAGCCTCTTCGTCATAAGTGTGGCACGCTTGACACCCATGAAAAATACTCTACTCAACAACTCAAACGGAGTCGTAGGATACTTCAAACCTATTGCTCTGATACAAAGTTTTTCACGACCCGAACGGAGGCCCGGATCAAAACACGGGACAAGGAGCCCCAAGAGAATCCAAATTGACCCATGGAACGAACATACATCTAAATCAATTATTAAAACTGAAAAATCAACAAGATAATCATTGCGGAAGTCTAAATTAAATATAACATCAGAATACACAATTTGAAGCTGAATACATCCTTTGTTTGAAAAGCCTCTAAACATGACGAGTTGATTGGACAAGACCCCAACTAACTCACTAAAGCTGAATTGAAAATACATAAAGGAAATCTGAATAAG
Organism: Datura stramonium; assembly: GCA_018107945.1. Classification (NCBI taxonomy): domain Eukaryota; kingdom Viridiplantae; phylum Streptophyta; class Magnoliopsida; order Solanales; family Solanaceae; genus Datura; species Datura stramonium. The sequence continues at coordinate 212,453 of JACEIK010001137.1, forward strand.
TCTATTCCCTGGGAGATGAGGACTCAGCCACAATGTAAGATGCTAACTCAGAAGACTTACTATAAATAGGGCTAATCCTGAGAGTCGGATTTTATATCATGAAATGATACAACATAGAGTGTGCTATCAGTACGTGAAATGTACTGAGTATGCAAGGTAAGTAAATCTTCTCAAATAGATCAAATAATTTAAAACATGCATAATGTAAATCATAAAAAATAAGAATATGAGAGTAGGGATGCATGCATTCTTTCTGAAATCATGATCTCATTATAACATAACATAGCATCATAACTGAATCGATTGACTCAAAGTTGAAATCTGATAATTATGAGTAAGACTGAACATTGAGTAAACCCATCTTTAGAACAAATATAGATATAGAAATCTCATGAATGATAAACATGTATAACTGAAATCATGTCGAACAATGGGAGACTCGTCTTTTAACTGACATACCACGATAGAGCTTACATGATTTCAACTATCACACTCAAGTGGGTAGAGCCATCCAAAGCCTTGGCAGGGCTAGGGACGATACCATGATATCGATATCAAGCTTGTGGGCCAATAGGGCTAGGGATAGCTCACAAGGGAGGTCCCAAAGTAATATATATATAAGTATAAACCTACGTTGGCGCATAGTTCTGAGGCATAAGGTGATCGACCGTTAGCCTACTCGGTGCTGGACACTACTTCCAAAAACATGCATATGCTCCACATCGTTTCTCAATGAAGCTAGACATTGTCTATTGACGAAACTAATAAATAAAATACATCTCAAAGATGAAGTTAGTCATATGAGAATATCTAACTCAAACCATACCACAAGCTAAAAAATAATTGGGAGTCTTCTAAAATCATGTTATAAGCTTAATTCGGAAAATCATAAATCATACTTGAACATGTGGGCATTGCCCAAAGCTTTATCAGGATTGATAATACTCAATTCATATCGAAAGCATGATTATAAACATGGGTAGCTTGAAAACATGATTTTCATTATAATATCTCCTCATCATCATTCATTCATTACAAATCTCATCTTTCATGAACTTCTCATCAATGGGATTTTTAATTCATAAAACTAGAAACATGATTTTTGATTGAAAATAATATAAAACTTTCCCATGCTTCACAATTCAATAGTAGAAACATATTTAAATCATACCCATGTAGAGAATTTAGGAAATCTATGCATTAGGTTAAAACCTCATAGATTATACATAGGAAACTCATGATTTAGAGAGGGATTGGGCATAGGTGTGAAAGGGTTCACCCATTCATAACCCTACATACCTGATTGAAGCTGATTCTTACACTGCCTTGAATGCCAAAGAAGAAATTGAGGAAAACCTTGAAGGTTTTTCATTGATCACCTCTCTAGACTATCATTCTTGCATGCATGAATATGAAAATGGCCTAAAATGAACTTAACTCCTTTAAAAGTCATCATTCATAAGTCAATACTACATAGTTTAGGCCTTAGGATCTTAGAAATTATGAAAAATCCCTTACTAGATTTGCAGAAAATAACTGCCACGTTGTCGCCACGAGGGACCTAACGACTCGTCATCATGGGCCATGACTCATGGAGTCATCCTTCAAGTGCACTTCTCGTCAGGTCTCCTTGTCTCGTCATGGGCAACTTAACGATCCGTTACTGGTGACCACGACTCATGGTCACCACCCGTCATGCACACTACCTCAACCTCAAATAATTTTCATCCAGCTGGCCACGACTCACACCAAGAATCATGGTGACTAACACGACTCGTGGGTGCTTTTCGTTAGGTACATTGCCTCCCTCTTTCTCTTTTCTCATTCACCACTCCCCACGACTGGCCTAACGATTTGTGGGGCCTGACCACGACTCGTGGTCATTCCTATGGGGATCCCATTTCCCAAAATTCAAATCATCACCTGGGCCTCACCATGAGTCACATCACGACTCATGGGCTGCTCCCATGGGTCACCTCACGACCCATTATGATACCTGATGCCAAATTTTAATTTTTCTCCATATCAACTCCCGGATTTGATATTTGGGCTTACTGGGTATAACACTCTAGGGCCCTCTATGGTCTGTTCCTCATCAGATCCATCAACGTCACCTTATTCATCAAACGACTATGCTGAGCCTGTATCATCATTCTCTTCCCTGTCATCATCAAATTTATCACCAATATTCAACTGCTCATATTCCCCCTCGCATATTCACTACCATAAAATCTTTCATGTCGACATCCTCATTTTCTGGGAGTTCCATCCCTTCTCCCAATATACTCTTTGAGATTGATAGCAAAGAAAACTGTGCATCCAACTTAGTGAAGTCCATCCCTGACCGTCGACACTGCCATTTCATTATTCTATGAATTTAGGCAACTAGATTAGCTTGCATATCCTTCTTCTTGACATGAAACTGCTTCTTGACCTTTGTCAACTTGAATTTTGGAGTTTCATTAGGACCTTGGATATTTGTGATATCCATAGTCTCATTGGGAGCAACAATGGCCCTATCTCTTGGGGGGTCAAAGATGTTAGTTGACCTCCTCATCACAAGTGTTGTGGGGGTGTTAGAAACATATAACCTCTTTCCTTGAGTTTCCCTTTCCCTATGGATTTCTTTCAACATCCAATATCCAATATTTAGTGGTTGCTTGGTCATAATGAAATAAATCATGCAAGCCCTTTAATGACTCACAATGGATTAATGGTCAAGTGGACAAATTCCATTGTTAATAAGCCTTAACCACACCAAGTAGGTTTTTGAAACTTACTCATGTGCATATGGCGGTGAGTGTGGTGTTTGTGGTTCCACTTTACCCACTGATGTGATTATCCAGGGCACAGAGAAGATCCTGCATGGCTTTGGAATTCGGGTGCTCAAAGAAATATTGAAAGTTTTAATTGGGTGGTCCATAACTCAAAGGAAACACATAAGGATGTTTTGTTTACTCCAAGAGTGATTCCCCTTACAGTCATCTTGCTTGATAATGAACTGGGCTATGTAAGCGTAGATTGATATAGAGCTCCAAAACAAGGTCAATATTTGCAGGCATAGGGTATTGGAGCACCTGTGACCAACCTATGGCAAGTAGTGGATGAATAGGAAGTTCCTTTAGAGAGTGGTTTCATCTCCTGCTCTTTCATACGAATACCTTATGAACTTGAACTTTTTGTACGAACTCTTTCCCCACTAATGCAAATAGTGAAGACCATATGTGGTCTTTCTTGGGGTGATGGGATGGGCACAATGGGGATTTTGCTTCTTGCTATCTTTCTTCTCCTTTTGGTGCCCCATTAATCAACAAGTAGTTTTCATGACACCACACTTATTTTTAAGTATCCTACAAAAAAATTTACGAACTTTCTATGAGAAATAACCAAATAAAAACAAAATAGATTTTTTAAAAAGAAATTTAAGGCTGCCAGGAGACTGCTGATGCCACCGCTTACATCATCATGTGGTTTGTATAGTCTGATATATTATTCTCAACTTGATCTTATTGTAATATCTTGGTGTAAATAAAGACCTAATGGTTCAATGATCATTAGTTAGTGAATTGATACTCAAGATTTCAGAAAACACTAGAAAATGATGTATACATTTTATCGAACACCTTGTGGGATAGAACCAAGTTCCTTCTTTGAAGAATAATGGAGGTTCTAAAATCCTAACTATCCCATAGAGAATTATAGTTGTAGCCCTAGGCAATGAATAACAACAATAATTTTACAATTCCTACCCTTTTCATACCTAAATTCATTACCCCATACTTAAAGTTCAAGAACACATGAATTTGGGGAAGAAGGGAAAGAATCATAGATTCTTCACTGTAATGGAATGAGGGAGTGAGAAATCACTTACGTTGTATTCTTGAGTGATGAATAATGAAAAAATTCAAGAGTTCTTGCTTTTGAGTCAGGGGCATTTTGGGAGAGAGAGAGAGAGAGTGACCAAGTATTTTTATTAAAAACAATTTGTGGTTCTGGGTGAATAGGGGGTCTAATTTTAGGTTTTAAGAAAAATAATTTCAGACCAAGGTACCTTCGCACCACCCTTTACATCACAAAGGTAGTTTATTTCTTGTTGTTCACTATTTTATTGGTGGAGCGAGTCTCGCACAAGGAACCCCCACCCCCTCTGGAACCTTATTTAACTTGTTGCGTTACTTCTTGCAATGAAAAGGGTGGCGCATATGCTCCTTGGTTATGTTATTTTTTGGGTGTTATCCTTTTATGGCCTAGTTTGCATCCCTTTCAAGTCCTAAAAAATAAAAAATATACTATGTTAGGTAAAAGTTGGGTTGCCTCCCAATTACATCCTTAAATAAGGTCATAGAATGATTTTTTATGTTATTTATTGATTACAAATATCGAACTGCATCATGAGAAGAGATTGAGTCTTTATTGTGGAACGATGCAAGTCCCCTCAATCCTCCTTGAGAGAAATAGAGATATGTATATGCTCAATGACCCCGCCAAATTAGTGCTTAACTTTTTGACTATTCATTGAGCATGTCATGTTTGACTCCATCAGTTTTATCTTGACTACATTATGTGCAGTCACCTGAACAAATTCGAATAAACCTAACAACTTAGATTTCAACTTCCCTCTGAACAACTTCAACCTTAAATTGTACAACAACCTCTGCCAGGCTAAAAAACATGATGTTGAATGTTCTTATTGTGCCATATCTTTGTTCTTTCCTTATACAACTTTACACTCTCATATGCCTTGAAGTAAAACTCATCAAGATCGTGTGGCTGTAGAAATATCTTCTCTCCAGCTGTTTCTATATCCATGTTCAATTTCTTGACTGCCCAAAAAGCTCTATGCTCCAACTTTGCAGGCAGATAATATAATTTATCAAAAATAAACCTATAAGGAAAGGTTCCAATAGGGTTTTATAGGCAATTCTATAGGACTAGAGAGCATCATCTAGCTTTAGCGACTAGTCTTTCCTATTTATGCTCATTGTCTTTTCAAGAATCCTCTTAATTTCTTAATTTGACACCTCAAATTTCTCACTAGTGTCACGCCCCGATTCTATACCCTAGACGGGATACGGTACTTGGAGTCACAAGTAACCCTAATTCAACCCATGCTCTATCATAACACCGACATTCTGAGTAAAAATATAGCGGAACTTTAAAATAATAAAATGAAACACATATGAAGAAGAACTAAGTCATAAAGTTTTATACAACTGAAAACAAACTGAAAATTTGAATTTCTGTCTGTGTCTGAAAGCCATCTATCTGATGAGTTGCTGGGACAAGCCCCCAGCTAACTCAAAGTCTAAATGAAAGAAATATAACTGAAAGAAATAATCCTTGTCCTCGAATGATGAGGACTCACCAATTATGCAGCTAGAAACGTCTGAGCGAGTTCTACTAACGGTGCTGAGATTGAGAACCTGCAGCTATATCATAAAATGATACAACATAAAAGGTATGCATCAGTACTTTGACTGTACTAAATAAGTGAGAGAAACCATAACACAGAGAATAAAACAACTGAGTTGTAAAGACATGCAATGACCAACTAAAATACCAATACTGAATAAACTATGATAAACTAAGATGGTCAAAATGACCCTTTCTGGTGCTCAAAGACATGCCCTAAACTGAGATACTAATATAAAATATTATACTAAACTGATCTAAACTAAAAAATCTGAGACTGAACTAAGCTAACTAGTGGGAGAGGTTATAACCGACATATAACCATGTGAGCTAGACGTGGAGTCCGATGTATACAAACCACTGATAGGACTCAATATACCTTTCTAGGGTATAAAGGCATGAACTGTGTGATCACGACTCGGGGCTATGAGGCCAATAAACTACAACCTACGGTGGCAATGTAGTTTTGGGAACCTGGGTGCACTGGAACACCGGTCCGCTCGGTGCTAAGTCCTACTCCCACTGGATAGTCCTAGACTGACTACTAAGTTGATAGCTCAAAACTGGGGCCTAAGACTAATTCAGGAATACCTATCTTGAAGTACCCCGAGAGTCTAATCGGACCGAATTTTGTAACTGGTGTTTTAAGACTGGTCAGAGCTGCTTATCTGAAAGTGTAGTAATCGTCTAAAGAACAAACTGTAATTTGAAGCTGGGGTCTTAAGGATGGTCAGAGCTGCTTATCTGGAAGTGTCATGACCACCTAAAGAACCACTAAAAATCTGATACTAAGTCTAATTCTTATAAATGGGAGGAACCACTAACACCTTAAGAATCAACTGTAGTCAAACTAATCAGCTGACATTTCTGTATTATACTGGATATGCTAATAATTTACTGAGACCGGACTAACAAACATCTGATTGAATTCTCAACATTTTCTAGTAATATGGGAAACCCATCTGATAAAATCAAGCCACAAGGAATAATTAGTCCAACAGGCAAACTTCTAGTTTATTGAATTCAAAGCTAGGGCTAAAACTATTCTTGCAAGAATGAGCATTAACATGATAACTAGGTAGTGAAAATATGACAACAATCAACATAGACCATATTCCACATGCAATAAACGAAGTCCGACATATCATTTATTCACATTCAAAATATCAGGGTTAGAACTAATAGAGAAGATATAGGAGATTTTGGGAGACATAAGGGAAGAACTATTCCCTTGTTGAATTCCCACATTCCTGGTGATGGAAATCCCTGAGAGAATCCCTTGAAAATATTAGGAGAATTTGATTTCCCTAGCTTCTTCTTTGAGTCTTCTTGAGATAATTCTACGTTCTAACTTTTAAGGGGATGTAAGAAGTGAAATAAACTGTTGGTTACCCCCTCTAAAACCCCTTGTTAAACCCAAAATGACGTAGTTTGGAGTCTAGGAGTTTAGGAAATTGTGTAAAACTCCTTAGGAAATTCGCAGGAAAAAGGACCCTACGAGTCCTTACGAGGCACTCCACGAGTTCTGAGGTCAGGGACAACTCATGGTGACCAATTGTGATGTGCACTGGAAATTTTCTATAGATTCCCCAACCTGCCAACGATTGACTTCACTAGTCGTCAGGAGACCTAGCAACTCGTGATGTCTTTCGTTACCACTGAACTAAAATTCCTCTTTAGAGGTCGCCACAGTCTACATGATGATTCGTTACTGGTGACCACGACTCGTGATCACCTCCCGAAGTCCTCACTGCTAAAACACCACCTAGGGGTCACCACGGGTGACATCATGACTTGTAGTGTCCTAAACGAGTCGTGGTGAGGACCCGTTAAGTGCACTGCTTGAATTTTAAAACTTTTACTCATTTCTTGACCACAACTCACTTAACGACTCATGGTCACACCCGGGGTCACCCAATTTTCCCAATTTTTCAACTAAGTCCAAACCCTTCCCCACGAGTCACTCCATGACTCGTGGACTACCCCACAGGTCATATGACGACTCGTTCTATGACCTGGTGCAGAAAATTTTATTTTCTCTATTTTAACTCCTGGGTCTGATATTAATGTTTCTGGGGCATTACAACTAGTTTGAGGTGATATGAGATTGCCACTTTTTGTTTTATATTGTATTCTCGTTAGTAGGTTATGGAATAGCCTATTACAGAAATGTGTACCTTCCTTTCTTATGATGTTTATCGGGGTCCTAAAGCGAGTCAAGATATTATTTTTCAGGAATTTGGTCACCACATTTGCATCATTTGTTGGGAGAGGAATAGCTTCCACCCATTTCGGCGCATAACCATTCCCACGAGAATGTACCTATTCCCTTTTAATAGAATAAAGGGTCCCATGATATAAATACCTCATCAACCAAATAACTCAATCTCCATAATACCGTTTTGAGGCTTTTCATGACATCAGGATATGTTTCCCATTCTTTGATAACTGTCACACACCTTAACAAAATATACATATCCTTGAATAAGGTGGGCTAATAAATACCTTTATTATAGTATCTTAGCTGTTGTTTGTCACCACTATGATGGATACCTTATGGAAAGGAATGGTAGCACTTAGGTATTACTATTACCTCTTTTTAGTGGACACATCTTCCTCCTAACAGTCTAGACCTAATTCATATACATAGGGGTAATCCTAGATGTAGAATTTGCTATCTTAAAGGAGTCACCTCTTTCTCTTTTGAGTCATACCCGGGGTACACCTTACTAACTAGGAAGTTTACCATGTTAACATACCACAATAATTCATATGCCTACATAGTGAAAAGCTGCTCGAGTAGAAAGGTCTCATTAATCTCATATCTTTGTCAGCATGATTTTAGTCTACTAGCCTTGACAAATAGTATGCTACTTGGTTCTCCATGCCTTTTCAGTTTCACATCTCAGTGTCAAACTCTTGTAGCAGTAAGACCAACCAAACGAGCCTTTTCTTAGAATCTTTTTTTGCAAAAAGTATCGAACACACAATTACCTTGGTGCCCACCAAGTATGACCTAAATTTGTCAAAGGAATACACTACTATTAGTAACTCCTTTTATGTGACAATGTAGTTTTTCTGTGTAAGATCAAGGGTCTTATTTGCATAGTACATGGGGTAAAATCTCTTGTCTTTATTCTGCTCAAGAACGACTCCACTGGAAAAATCACTAGCATCGCACATTAATATAAACCATAGGGTCTAGTGAGGTGCTATATTGATTGGTGTAGTTACCATTTTGCATTTTAGCCCTACAAGCTCCCTCAGATAGGTTTCATCAAATAATAACTTCACATCTTTCTCAAGCAATTGCACATGAGAGTTGTAATATTCAAAAAATCTTTTATGAATCGCTGGGAGAAACCTATGTGCCCTAAAAACTCTAATATATTATGCATTTAAAATGATCTTATCATTAGGTTTTGGACGTACAAGTCTAGTTTTATTGCTGAAAATTGTACGTTAAGGGAAGGTTGGGGTCTAGATAATGTTTGGAGTATCAGGAGACAAATAAAAGCCCGAAAGTCCAAGAAAATAGCTTGCCATGATGCGGGCAGCGTAGCTGGCGCGTTGCAGTAGTAGTGGTGTGTAGTTGTGTATGTATATTCAAGTCTAGAAATTCTATTCACTTCATATCTAAGGCAATGGAAACCCATTTATCTTTAGATTTCTTTGTGTTCTTGAGGGTATTGAATTAAAATTGATTATCTAACTTTGAATCCATGTTTAGATCATTAAAATCTATTGATTAACTCATGTAGTGTTTGTTGTTTCATTAGGTTTGTGGTTATTTCTAGTGAAGTGGCCTTGTGTTTAAGTTTCTTCCTTCATTTCTAGATTAATAGTGAATGTATGAGTTTTTGGTTATAATTGGATTCTTTTTTTATAGTTTCAAGAATTTAATCCGTAGAATTTTATCGAATACTTATTTGTACGCCTTTTTCTTAACGGTTGAGTTGTTGGCTTGTTCAGTGCTTTGGTGATTTACTTATTGAAGTACTTTGGTGGTAAGCATAGTGGAGTTTCGGCTAAGCTTCTTGTTATAAATCATAAGGTATTGTAAGGCTTATTTCCTCTTTTTTTCAGCATGTTTTTAATTAAATTTCAATATATTATGATATTGATCTTTTATGGTTTATCATACTATCTTTGTTGTACTCTTTTTGGTTATGTTGCGTTGTTGTGTGGAGTCAAGGGTTATGGAATGTTGTGTAGCTCGAATGTCAAGTGTTAGTGTACTTGATAGAGAACTCGTGTCTTTGTTGGTGATTATAGTTTGATAGTGATATTTTGTATTATTTCAATCTATTCTTTGTGATCATTTGGTATGTTAGGAATGGTGATTGTTCATGTGAGTTAGATATGGGAATTGATATATATATACATATGATCAATGATATAGTGGCAATTATAGTCAATGGTCGTAGATGTCTTGTCGACAAATTTATATTAATTGTTGTGAACTTGAGGATAAGCTTGTTATATCTATTTGTGGAATAGGTTGAGTTGTAGTTCTTAGGTTGTTTGTGAAATTAGGGATACGCTTGATAGGATATGTATCTTCGATTATAACATTGGGAATAGGTTGATATGTTATATTCTTATGAATTGATATATTGTGGCCTTGTGATTGATTATGGTGTCGGGATTGGATATGATTTCTTTTATATGTGTCGATGGAATGACGTAAGGAGATGCCAAATTTTTATAGGGGATATGCTAAGTTGTTGGTTGTGCATATGTGCATGTGTGCAAATTTATCTGATTGTTGCGTACTATGACTGCCTTCGGGGCTCAGTGAGGACCTGCAAGTCCATGATGATTTTCGATAGGGTTGAGCTCATGGATTTGTGAAGACCTACAAGTATGTGATATTTTTTAATAGGAAAATTGTAACAACCCAAAAGTTCCTTAGATCAAACCCATACTTGGAATGAAAAACCAAAAAATTTTGTTTCAGAATGGCCTAACCAACGAGTCATTGTAAGCCTTATAGTTTCCATCCCTCAAATTCAATGAGTGGTATAATGACCCATCGTTAGTGGCAATGAGTTGTTGTGTTGCCCGTTCTGTCAAGTTCAGAATGTGATCAAAAGTCTTCTCCCAAACAATGTGCCAGACGACTAGTCGATTTTTGTTAAAACAACTCGTCGTAGAGAGCCATTAGAGGAAATCAAGAAAAAGGTTAGAAACCCTTTAAGAGTTAATGAATGGAACCAACAACCCATTGTCCTATCAAACGAATCGTTGTTCTCGTCCGTTGATCAAACCTAGAAAATGTTCACAACTTCCAGTAGTGATGATGAACCGAGGTAACGAGTCATCCAATCAACTAATGAATCATTAACTGACCCATTAAGTAGAGGTATCAAGTTGAGATAAAAAATTTAGAACTTCCTCCGGTGGCAAGAGAAGAAAAAATGACCCGCTGTGTCCACTAGCGAGTTGTCCTATCATCCATTATGAGAATTCTAGAGGAGGGAAATTTTAGACCAAGTACCAACTACTGGTCCCAACGAGTCATAGTCACCATCAATGACTCATTGAGTTGTTACATGCAATTTTTCAGAATTTTCTCTAGGGGCATTTTTGTAACATTTCGTTATTTTAGTTCCTAAACTATGCCATTTTGGGAATAATTTCAAAGATTTTAGAAGGGTAAATGATTCTTCTCCCTCATTCCCCCTTAGATTCTCAGACTAACACTTATAAACTCTAGAGCTTCTCTGTCAAGCCAGTAACTAGGGCATCCATTTCTTCTAAGATTTTCATATCTAATTCTTCATGATTCTTTTTCAGGTATGTTGGACTTCAAAAAGGGCTCCGTTTGACCCTTGTTTCCCAAATTATTTTTAGAAAAACTTTATAATTTCCAACTCTTTAGAAGATTAGAAGCTAGGGTTTTTCAGTCAGCTTAAGAATTCCCTAATCTTGATGATGCTTTAAGCTTTCATGACTATTACTAGCGGAAATTCATGTCTTGGTTTCATTCACAAAATGTATTTTCCTAGACCTGATCTTTATCATGATTTTTGAATAAAACTTGCAAGATTTAGAATTCAAATAGAAATATTATATTATTAAGACATTTTCACTCGAATTATGAGTTTTAGCGCAGATGCTTTGAGGGAAAGTCAATGCTTTTAGTATGTTCCGTCTCAGTAATATTGTCAGTACTCAGTATATTCAATAGTATCAATTTATCAGCATGTTCAATGTTATTTAGACTGTCACGACACTTTTAGATAAAGCAGCTCTCACAAGTCATAAACATAGTTTCTTTCAGGTGCTTAGACTCTCAGAACACTTCCAAATTAGTAGTTTTGACTTAATATTAGGACGTTAGTTTCAAGATATTAGCACAGTTATATATAATTAGGTTGTTAGTGAAAGTAGTACTTAGCACCGAGCGGGCTGGGTTCATCACATCAAAGTTTCCAAAACTATGTGCCACCATAGGTTATTATCCCAAATGGTCCCCAGATAGTGATCACACAACTCAGCTACTATACCCTAGCAAAGGTACAGTGGGCTCTCTTTGATGGGGTGTATACATCGAACTCCATGTCTATCTCACGTGATTATATGTCAGTTATAGGCTCTCCCACGGTACAGTACAGTCAGAGTCATCAATTTAGTCCAGTCTATTAGTTATCAGGATATGCTTATGACCCTAACTTAGTTTATCAGTTCTTACAATTTTCCCATAGATGTTAGATTATTTACTATATTTACGTTTTTAGATAGGGTCTTTGCATGATACTTATGTTCAATTATGAATTACTGGTGTATCTATGTTTATTTGCATTTCACATACTTAGTGCATTCAAAGTACTAATCGCATATTTCTATGTACTATATCATTTTATGATATAGGCTCAGGTACCCAAACTCAGCACCACAACTAGTTTCTCTCAGCGACTTTCCAAAAATTGATAGTGGTGAGTCCTCATCTACCGAGGGCTGGAGTTTTCATCTTCAGCTTTGTTATTTCAATTTTAGTTTCAGACATTAGAGTTAGCAAGGGTATTGCCCCAGTACTCATCTTTTTGGTAGAGGATTTTAGATAAATAGTTAGTTACTATATCAATTTGGTGTTTTAGTATCAGATTTCATATGTATTCACTTACTCAAGTTACCTTGTACTTAGAAACAGTTGTTCCATTATTTCAGTTATGCTTCCACTTAATATTATTTTACCGTAGATCAGTCTTAATAGAATTATGTTTTTCCATGAGTTTTCTTGGGGTCACTTATAATCTTATGTACCATGTCCCGTCTAGGGTGTAAACTCGGGTCTTGACAAACTTGGTATCAAAGACAGTTTTAGAGTGTCCTAGGATGTCTGAAAGTTGCGTCAAGTAGAATCCTTTTCTTGGGTGTGAAGAATGCCACACTTACGAGGGAGAGGTTATGAGGCGTTTTTAGGAAAATTCCCTTTCTTCAAGATTCTTATCGTGCATAGAGTTTGATTTCTAAATTGACCTCCTAACTCTTGATCTATCCTTTTCAGTTAGCGATGCCTCTTAAAAGAGGAAACATAAGGAGGAACGACAGTGCTAACCAGCTAATCCCACTAGCTCTCGCAGCCCTCAGAATGATTAGGTGTCACATGTAGAGTTTCGGGTTGCCAATAAAATACTTGCTTAGGAAATGACCAATCAGGTCAACCAGTAGGTCGTTATACCAGTTAATACTAGTATTCCTACAGCTACTGCCAGAGTTCAAGATTTTCCTCGGATGAATCCCCCAACATTTCATGGATCTAAGGTAGATGAGGACCTGTAGGAGTTCATTGAAGAGGTATAGAAGATCACCCAAATCATGGGTGTTACTTCTATAGAAAGTGTAGATCTGGATGCTTATCAGTTAAAAGGAGTGGCTCAAATTTGGTATAAGCAGTTGAAAGAGGTAAGGCAGAATGGTGTTGGTCCTTTATAGTGGGATGAGTTTCTGATAGCGTTCCTAAACAGATTCTTTCCTTGGGAGTTAAGGGAAGAAAGGCCATCGAGTTTGTGAACTTGAGACAAAACGACATGACGGTGCAGGACTATGCCTTAAAGTTCATTCAACTGTTGAAGTATGCTCCATAAATAATTGCAGATCTAAGGGCTCACATGCTCAAGTTCGTGAATGGAGTTTCAGACTTGGTAGTCAAGGAGTGCAGGACTGCTATGCTTATAAAAAAATTGGACATATCCGGGCTCATTATTCATGCATAGTAGATTGAGATGGAGAAGTTGAAGGAGATAGAGAGGGAGAGTAAGCTGGTCAGGATAGGTCAATTTGAGTACTCCCAATAGACGTCAGGCGGTGGTAGTCTCCCCCAGCAGCAAAAGAGACCTCCATCAACCTCATTAACCAGTGCTCCTTCTTCCAGGCCTTGCAAAAATCGGAAGGGTGGAGCATCAGTCTCCCAGTCTCAGAGCCATATCTCTAGCAGCCGCACTTTTTCAGTGTATTCGAAGTGTGGTAAGAACCATCTGGGTGAGTGTTGTCTGGGAAAAGAAAGTTGTTTTAGTTGTAGCCAGAAGGGTCACAATAGATTGTTCGTCAGCAAGACGGGGGAAGGCCCAGTCCACTACATCGGCAGCTCCGCCAGGTTGTTCAGTTCAGAAGGATACTACCTTAGGAACAGGCGGAGGTCAGTGTCAGAACTGCTTCTATGCTTTACCCTCCCGTCAAGACTAGGAGAACTAACCTGACGTAGTGACTAGTATGTTACATCTCTTTCAGATAGATGTGTATGCTTTACTATATCCAGAATTCACACATTCTTTTGTTACTCCTTACATTGTTGTCTAGTTTTGAATTATCCCAGAATTCTCTTAGAGCCATTTTCAATCTCAACTCCGGTTGATGAGCCAGTTAGAGCTAGTAGGGTGTATAGGAATTATCCGGTCATAGTGTTATATAAAGTCACCACAGTTCAGCTAGTAGAGTTAGATATGGTCGACTTTGACATTCTTGGCACAGACTGGTTACATTCTTGCTATGCCTCAGTTGACTATAGAACTAGGGTCATTAGATTCCAGTTTCCTAACAAACCAGTCCTAGAATGGAAGGATAGTACTTCAACGCCTAAGGGTCGGGTCATTTCATACCTTAAGGCTAGTAAAGGATCTCTAAAAGGTGCATTTATCACTTGATTATGGTCAAGGACTCTAGTTTTGATACCCTGAAACTTCATTCAGTTCTAGTTGTAAATGAGTTCTCCGATGTGTTTCTCGAAGATCTTCCCAGAGTCCCTCTCGAGAGGGAAATAGACTTCGACATAGACCTTCTCCCAGATACCCAGCCTATCTCAATTTCTCCTTACAGGATGGATCTAGTTGAGCTTAAAGAGTTAAAAGAACAACTGAAAGACCTTCTAGATAAGGGCTTCATTGGACCCAGCATCTCTACATGGGGTGCCCCAATCCTATTCTTGCGAAAGAAACACGGTACACTTAGAATGTGCATCAACTACCATAAGTTGAACAAGGTTATATTCAAGAATAGGTATCCTCTACCCAGGATTGATGACTTGTTTGATCAACTTCAAGGATCTAGTTGTTTTTCCAAGATAGATCACATAACAGGATAACACCAGCTTAGGGTCAAAGAATGTAACATTTTGAAAACAACCTTCAAACCTGGTAAGGTCACTAGGAATTTGCTCCTATAGCTTTTATGGATCTAATGAATAGGGTATTCAAGTCGTACCTGGACATGTTCATTATCGTCTTTATAGACGATATTCTGGTTTACTCTAGAATAGAGAAGGAGAATACAAACCATCTAAGAATAGTTTTGCAGGCTCCCAAGTACTTTAGTTGTTTGCTAAAGTTAGCAAGTGTATGTTTTGGCTGAAATCAGTAGAATTCCTCAGTCATACGGTCTCCACTGAGGGTATTCAGGTGGATCCTCAAGAGATACAGGTAGTCAAGGACTGGCTAAGACCCACCTCTCCATCAGATATCAAGGGTTTCTTGGGCCTAGCCAGTTATTACCGATGGTTCATATAAGGGTTCTCCTCCGACAAGACTAACTCAAAAGAAGGTGAAGTTTCAATTGTCTGATGCATGTTAGAAGAGCTTTCAGGAATTGAAGATTTGACTCAATACAGTCCCAGTTCTAACGCTGCCAGAAGGTTCAAATGGGTTCGTGATTTATTGGGATGCCTCTAAAGATTTCCTTGGTTGTGTTCTGATGCAGCATGGTAAATTCACAGCTTATGCTTCTAAGCTCAAGGTTCATGAGAAGAATTATACAACTTATGATCTTGAACTGGCAGCGATAGTATTTTCCTTGAAGATTTGTAGGCACTACCTTTATGGGGTTCATATGGATGTTTTAAATAACCCCAATAGCCTACATTATGTCTTCAATCAAAGGACCTGAATCTGCATCAGAAAAGATGGATAAAATTATTAAGGGATTATGGCATGAGTGTGTTGTATCACCCGGGAAAGACTAATATAGTGGTTGATGCCCTCAACAGGAAATCTAAGGGGAATATTGCTTATATAGAGGAGGATAAAAAGGAATTGGCAAAAGATATTCACAGACCGGCTCGGTTAGGGGTCCAGTTGGTTGATTCAGCAAAAGGTGGAGGTGTAGTCAAGAGTGGGTCAGAATCCTCCCTAGTGGTGGAGGTTAAGTCAAAGCATTATGAAGACCCAATTGTACTTAAGCTGAAGGAAGCAGTCCTAAGGAAAGAGGTGGAAGCTTTGTCCAAAGGGGGAGATGGTGTGCTCCGTTATTAGGGCAGGTTGTGTGTTCCCTATAGAGATGATTTGAGACAGTGGTTACTAATGGAATCTCACAGTACCAGGTACCCTATCCACCCAGGTGCTACCAAGATGTATCGTGATCTATGGGAAGTCTACTAGTGGAATGCAATGAAGGACATTGCAGAATTTGTGGTTAAGTGCCTAAATTGCCAACAGGTTAAAGTTGAACATCATAGAACTAGGGGTATGAATCAGGATATTATCATTCCTACATGGAAGTTGGAAGAAGTGAACATGGACTTTATTACAGGTCTACCTCGTACACACCGACATCATGACTCAATTTGGATGGTTGTAGATTGGAGGACTAAGTCAGCACATTTCCTACTAGTTAAGACCTCAAACTTAGAAGAGGACTATGCTAGACTGTACAACGGGAAGTTAGTCATACTGCATGGAGTTCACTTGTCCATCATTTTAGATAGGGGGCACTTAGTTCACCTCGCACTTCTGGAAGTTATTTCAGAAAGGACTTAGTACTCAGGTCAAGCTCAACACAGCTTTTCACTCACAGACAGATGGCCAAGCTGAGCGAACTATTCAAACTCTGGAGGATATGTTGAGGGCTTGCGTGATAAATTTCAAGGGCAGCTGGGATGATCACCTACCTATCATCGAGTTTGTATACAAAAAAAGCTACCACTCCAGTATTCAGATAGCCCCGTTCGATTCATTATATGGTAGGAGGTGTAGATATCCTATAGGGTGTTTTGAGGTTGGTGAAGCTAACTTAATAGGTCCTGATTCAATAAATGAGGCCAGGCAGAAGGTTCAACTTATTAGGGAACGACTGAAAATAGCTCAAAGTCGACAAAAATCATATGTAGATGTAAGGAGAAGAGAGCTAGAGTTTGTCATGGATGAAAGGGTAAAAATTTAGCAATTAAGGCATGCATGGTAATATGAAGTTCACATCTCCGACCCCACACTTAATTGGTTACACTATCCTTAGTGCTACAACAAATAAGCATAAAATAATAGAGTGCAAGAAGATCTCTCTTGGCCTCTACTCCCCATTTTCAATGTTTAAGCTCAATTTTTGTTGAAACTCATGACCTATCACCTGCACACTTAAACAAACGCATAAAAATGAAACACATAAGATCATCTTAGGTTGCCTCCCATGTAGCGTCTGCTTTAACGTCGCGGCATGACACAAGTATCTTGATTACTCAGACTTTGTCAAGGTACCTGTTGAGATAGTGGTCACATCTTGGCCGCTTGTTTTACCACACTACCCTATGACACGTTATAAAATAAAAGAAAAACAAAAATAGGAAATAAAGACTAAAATTTAAACTCAAGCAATTAATATAATCCTAAACTGTATTCCCTGGCAACGGTGCTACTTTTGATAACACTCAAACCACACTTCCAACTGAAGTATGAAGTGTACGTTGCCAATAAAGAACCCAACTAGAGGTTAGGGTCTATCCCACAGGGTATATAGAAGGATGTAGAGAAACGCTAGTGCTTAAGCTTTTTAGTCGATTATTACCTAAGAGGGGGGATTTGTAAAAATAAGTAACAATGTTGAGAAGTTGATGGTTGTTTCCAAATTATTTCAATTAACTAGGGTAAGTGTTCTTCATGGATCCTTAACTACTTTGGGTTTTGCACTAGTGATCTATTCCAATACATTACTTATAGAACTGATAACTTAAGTTCATTCAAACGATCGACCAATCCCTATTGAATGACTATCCTCAATTACTTGACCAAGTCTCATGAGTTTTGTAAGCTAACCGTTATCACTAAGTTTCAGATATAACTATCCTGCGACCACAACTAAAGTTAATTTAATGATCATCAAGATCAAGGCTCTGTTGTAATTCTCTTTTCCTAATCTCTACCTCTTCGACCAAAGCAAGTAAAGAAATCAGGAACTTCCTAATGTTGTACACCATTAAGAATTTTTAAAGCTGAAGAGAATACAACATATGTATTTAGTATTGGTTTTAGAATCACTTCGTGCTAACCCTAGTTCATTAATTCACCATGGTTCCCACAACCCTAGTTGTGGTAGTTTTAGCCTATCATGTTCATAA
>JACEIK010001137.1:230880-251741 GCA_018107945.1 Datura stramonium
AAAGGGGTATTTATAGTAGTTAGATGCTTTTCCTCATTCCTTGATTAATTTTACTTGGGATTTAATGTTTATTTTCCTTGTTGAAGTGGGAAATCCATTTTTTTGTCGTTGGAAGCCTTTGTCGCATCGCCCTTGTCAATGCCGCGTTGTCATTTCCGTGTTGCACACCTCATGGCGCTGGAAGGAAGCTGCCTCATGCCTTCCATTGCGCAGGACTTGCTACCGCGCCGCGCGTGTCTATGCGTCAACGTTGGGGTGCCTCGCGCCTGCCCCTAGCGAGAATTGCTGCTTCTTCGCGTGTGCTATGGCGCTAGAATGGAGCTGCTACGCACCTGCTGCAGCGCTGGGACAAGGCTGCCTCGTGCGGCTTGTGCCATCCTCGTGCAGTTGTTCACTTCAAGCTTTGTTCTTCGCTTTGTTCATTCCAACTTCTTTACATTTGATCAATAAGCCCTAAATATCTTTAAATTCATCATATTAAGCCCTAAAAACATCTCATCACGTGTGTTAGCCATTTTCACAAATATGTAACATAAGCACATGAAAACACACATAATTTGTTCTAAAAAAATAGTAAAGTGTGGGAAAAATACATCTATGAAGTGTGTAAATACACCCTTCATCAAAGCATCAACGCACACACCAATGCAGTGTCATGTCAGTGCCACACGAGTGACCTAAGCAGCCAGCGCAACACACAACTGTTTTCCCTTCCCCACTTGCAGGTGCTGCTCAGTTTCAGAGAGAAGGTTTCGCATTTTTCTAACTATTTGGAATTTTTGGACCCAAAATTATTTTTGAGTGTCCAAATTTTACGAATCTTCTTCCAAACTCATTTTTATTTCGATTTGTAAACTAATTAACATTTAATTAACACATTTAATTAGTTGTTCATCTCTTTAGTTCCCAAAAATTACTAACATCAAGTACTTCACCTACTTTTTCTTACTTAGTTCTTTTGAGTCCGATTTTATTTTGTGCTTTTTCTTCTACCTTTTTTTCTTTATTCTTATTGAAACCTTATTTATTCCATCACGTTAGCTTGAGCCTTCTTCATTGAGTCAACAAGAATCCATTCTAGGCCTCAAGTTGAGCATGGACACTTGTAACTCAACGGATTACACAAGCTACAATACTTGGCCATGGAAATTGTGAGGCATGTAAAAGTGAGTAGCTCTTGAGTGATTATGAGTTATTTTCACTACATTCACGTGTTTTCTTGATTTTATTGTTGTGTCTTTATTGGGAACCACGATCAACCAAGGAGTGGAGAATTGGGTGCCCACCGGGAACCCCACTACACCTTGCCTTGATAAACATGCTCACCGCCCTCTCTTCTCGAGTAGAAAGGTGGATGGATCTAATAGAATCTCGAATTTAAAGATTTACCAGATGTACTATCCCATTTTCTTTCCATATATTGGTAATGTTAATATTGAGAGTGTTCAAATACTAGTTTATCCTTTTGATGACCAAATCGATTCTTTTTTCAAGATCGATTTGTGTCCACATAGTGTTAACACTTGTGATGTGAATGATAGTACTTTATCATGTGAAGCTTGTAATTATCAACTTGTTGGAGATATTTTTCCACTAATTCAGGAATTTTATGATGTGGTTAATGAGTCTCCATTTAGTGATGATGTTGATGTTGTTCGTCATTGAACAAGTGTGACTCTTTGAACATTTCCCTTTTAGATCCTATTACTTGTTTTTCTCATAGAGGTCACGTGAATGAAAATTCTTTGAATGATGACATTGTTCTTTTTTAGAATGATATTTCATGCTTTGCTTCTTCCTCTTTGTTTGATCGTTTTGTCTTAAAGTACAATAACTTATTTGATGATTATGAGATCACTTCTAATTTCGGGCATAGTGTTGTTCAACATGATAGTAATGTAGCTATTATCCATGAATATACCTTGTATATAACCCACTATGGGATGTTGACAAAGAAAGTTATGTATGTGTTCCAACGTTTACTTCTTCTTTGAATGTCCAATTTCTAGATAATATGCTTATTGATGTTCTTGAATCTAATGGAAATACTACATATGTGGACACTTTTAATGAAGTTACTTTTCCTGACACCCTTCTTTATCACTTAGTTTCTTATGATGATGCTCTTTTTTGTGTTGACGGCATTTCTTATGTGACAAGGGAATATAATGGGTCGATTGGTTGTTCCCTTGACAAAAATGGTTGGATAACCTTTTCTTTTGACCCAGTGGCTCTTTGAATGTGTGTTTGGTTCACACCGTACCATCTTGGCCTACCCAAGTTCTTAGTGCCTCACATGAAAATAATTCCTTCAAGAAAAGAGTTGATGTTTGTCTATATCACATGCTTCCACATCCTTGGTGTGTTGGTAGGTTTAGTTACACTTATGCTAACCCTCATGCTATGAGGTCCTTGTTGTTGTTTGTCTTCTCTATGCTTTTATAAGGGGAGAATGATATAATTCAAGGTGTCTATATATGGATGATAGATTGGGAGGGTGAAGGATGTACAGGAGAACAAGGTGACCATATTGATAAAGAAGATGAGCTAATGTTGCAAATGATCATTCCTTGATTTCAAGAAAAAGGAAGACAACCAAACAAGGACCTTATTCATTAAAGGTATATTTGTAATAGTCTTCCTTTTCCTTACTTAGTCTAAATAGGAGTTTTTAAATTTTCATGGGAGATTTTGTTGATCTTAATATTGACTTTGAATGTAGCATGCTTGTCTAAAGTTGTTATACCCCGAAAGCCCAAAGATCAGACCCTGGAGTTGAAATGGAGGAAACTGGAAATCTGGCACCAGGTCACTTAACGAGTCATTCTGTGACCCATGGGGTAGACCACGAGTCGTGAGGAGACTCGTGTGAGGTTCTGGGGTAAGTTGAAATTTTGAATTTTGGAAGTCCCACAGACCTGACCATGGGTCATGGTTAGTCACCATGATTTGTGGGATGAGTCGTGGTTAGCCTATTGGAAATGGTTTGAGATTTTAGGTAGTGAAGGTGATGAGTGGTGACCACGAGTCGTGGTCACCATTAACGAATCTTTGGGTCCCCCATGATGAGCCCCAAGTAAATCATTGGACAATGCACTAAACGACTGATTCCACGAGTCATGGCCTTTGGAATGATTCGTCCAGTCCCTCATGGGGACTGCCAGTCAGTTAGTTTCTGCGAATTTAGTAAGGGATTTTCTATAATTTCTATGATCCTAAGTCCTAAACTATGTTGTTCTAAGTTATGAATAATGAGTTTTAAGAGGGGTAAGTTTATTTTAGGCCATTCTTACTCATGCATGCAAAGTTATAAAGTTTGAGAGGTGATCAACCTTTTTTTCTTCAAGCTTTCCTTCAATCTTTCATTAGGCTTTCATGGAGTGGTAAAAAATCAGATCTTCCCTAGGTATGTAGGGTTATGAATGGGTGAATCCATTCACACCCATGCCATATCTTTCTCTAAATCATGGCAATTCTTATGTTGATACTATGGGGTTTTAACCCCATTGCATGAGATTTCTAATTCTCTATATGGGGATGATCTAAATGAGTTTTAATTATTGAATTATGAATCATGGGCAAGTTTTACATTGTTTTCCATTAAAATCATGTTTCAAGCTTTAAAATTTTAAATGCCCAATTATGAGAAGTTTATGAAAGTTGAGAGTTATGACGAATGTTCATGTATGATGAGATATTATTGATGAAAAATATATTTTCAAGTTACCCATGTTTATAATCTTTTTTTCAAGGGAATTGAGTATTTTCAATCATGTTAAAGTTTGGGCAATGCCCACATGTTCAAGTATGATTTATGATTTATGATATGAATTTCATGATTGATCAATTTGTGACGTTGGCCAATTCATGGGCCCTTGATTCATGGATGAACATGTATTTAAATGGGGATCAATGATGTTAATATTTATTTGGCCATGAATCTTATGAATGATGTCTATGATTTACATATGAGCCGAATGTACATGTTTTTGGGAGTAGTGTCTAGCACCGAGTAGCCCGGCATTCAAAGGACTACGTCGGCGTCTCATAACTACGTGCCACCGTAGGTTTATATTGATACATTTCAATGCTAATAGATCCCCTCTTTCATGATATCACATACTGCACGTCCCTTGCCTGGCAAGCCTGGGACGACTCTGCCCACTTCAGTGAAATAGTTGGGGCATCATGTAAGGCTCTACCATGATGGTGTCAGTTATGACGAGTCCTCCCATTATTCCTCATGATTTATGCATGGTTATATTCATCTTATTTTGGATCAAGTTACATTTAATGAAGCTTTTCTCCTATTATTATGATTTGACAGGTTTACAAATATTTTGAAAACCTTGAGCCTTATGTTGCATTATGATATTTATGTTTGAGCATGTTTTCCTACTCTTATGAACCTTTATGTATTTTAAATGTCCGTTTTACTTACCTTACATACTCGGTACATTCCACATACTGACCGCATACTTTATGTTGTATCGTTTCATGATACATGCTTCGATCTTCAGACCCAACACCGTCATTAGCTCGTTCCCGGAGTTAGCATCCAGTTCATTGGTGAGTACTTATTTCTCAAGGACACGTTGATAACAGTTATCCTCTATGTTCAGTTTTCCAGAATTGTTGGGTTAGTTGGGGGTGTTGTCTCATCAACCCATCAGATATGTTATAGGCTTTCATACTACATGTAGTATCTAGCTGTCATGCATGAAGTGCATTTTGTTTTCTATGTTATATCATGATAATGCTTCTTCTATGTTATTATGTTGAGTATTCCGCTACATTTGATTGAGTTAGATGTATGTTCTCGAGGCTCCTTGTCCCGTGTTGTGATCCGGGTCTATGTTTAGATCATGACAAACTATGTATCAGAGGCATAGGTTCAAAGTGTCCTAGGGGGTCTGAAAGCCGCTTTCAGTATAGTCTTCTTCATGGGTGTGAATCATGCCACACTAATGGCGAAGAGGCTACAAGACGTTTAGGAAATGTCCCTTCTTTCATAATCTATGCCGTACGATGAAATGTCTCCCTATTCTTCTAACTCGTGCTATTCACGATTGCAGAATCATGGCTCCCCACAAAGTTAACGGTAGAAGAAACGGAAATGGAAATGGGCGTGAGGATGGAAACAGAGACGGGAACCAAAAAGCCCCACCAGTCTAGGAGCACCATGCATCAGAGACGGTTGCCCATGCTGAATTCTATGCAGCCATTCAGATGCTAGCGCAGGCCTTAACCACTCAAGTGAACTAGTAGGCAGTGGCACATGTCCTGCAAAATGGAAATGCAGCGGCAACACGAGTCAAAGATTTCTTAAGGATGAACCCACAAGAGTTCCTTGGGTCAAAAGTAGATGAGGACCCGCATGAGTTCATTGATGAGATTCTGAAGATAACCCAGATAATGGGGGTGACTGGGGAGGAGTGTGCTAGTTTGGCCTCATATCAGTTGAAGGGGGTCGCTCACATCTGGTTTAACCAATGGAGGGATAGTAGGGCCATGGGAGCAGGTCTTATTTTTTGGGAGGAGATTCACATCGCTTTTCTGGATCGGTTCTTCCCTTAGGAATTGAGGGAGATTAAAGCAGCAGAGTTCGTGAATCTGAAGCAAGGGTGTCACAACCCAGACGTAGACCCAAATTGCAACACAGGACAAGGAACCCCGATAGGCCCCAAGTAGACCCATGGCATAAGCGTACATCTAACTTTATTCAGTATAAGTGGATGACTAATCACAAGACAAAGCGTAAACGTAAACATAATCATAACATATCGTACGTAAGGGAATCTCTAAACATACACGCAAGCTGAGTACTACATATTGTCTGAAAGCGTCTACCACATATGATGCGTTGATGGGACAACACCCCAACTAACCCGAACAAGTACTAAAACATAAAAGGAGTATGAATGTCTATCCAATGACTCTCGGAACATGAGGACTCACCTATAAGCTTAAAGTACACTCTAAAGGGGTCTAGATATGAGGATGAGCCTGAGAGCCGAAACCTTTATCATATGATGATACAACATCGAATGTATACGGTCAGTACGTGGAATGTACCGAGTAGGCAAGATAAGTAAAATGGACATTTAAAATATATAAAAGCTCATAAAACATCATAAGNCATAAAACATCATAAGAGTAGGAAACATGCTAATGACATAAATATCATAACATAACATATTATAAGGCTCATGTTTTTAGAAACATTCATAATACGATCATAATGATAATCACAAGAGAAAAGATTTATTAAACATGACTTGATCCCATATACATAAAAATAATCATGCATAAATCATAAGGAACAGCTGGAAACTTCTGTTAACCGACATACCCTATATGAGCACACATGAAGCCCAACATGTAAACCTAGTGAGAAGGCCGTTCATACCTTTCCAAGGGTAGAACCATGATAGTGTGATATCACCATGAAGAGGGTCATTTGGGCTGGGGACAGCCACAAAGAAGGTCCCAACATACCTATGGTGGAACGTAGTTTATGAGACCGGGGAAGAACCTAGGCCCCGAACCTACTCGGTGCTCGATACTACTCCCAAAATATATATAGTGCTCATAATATATCATGCATGAGTTCACAGGCTATTTAATTCGTGATAATAATAAACATGCTTGTAAATACGTGAACTGCCATGAATTAAGGCCTGTAAGTCGGCAAAAACATAAATTCATAAATCATAGGATCCATGCATACTAGTAGATCATACATATAACTTGTAAATACTCAAATCATGATGGGTAATTTAATAAATTCATATTTAAAATCATAAATCATGATGAGTTTGTAAATATGAGAAATTAGAGAGTAGATCATAAATTGAATCATCATAAATCATGCATAATTAGGCTTGATTTGGTAGAATTTGA
This sequence comes from Datura stramonium, assembly GCA_018107945.1. Classification (NCBI taxonomy): domain Eukaryota; kingdom Viridiplantae; phylum Streptophyta; class Magnoliopsida; order Solanales; family Solanaceae; genus Datura; species Datura stramonium. Next base: position 237,784 of record JACEIK010001137.1, read on the forward strand.
AATCAATGAATTTATAATTGAAATTAATGGTAGAATCTGATATAAATCCATAAAATATGATATATATCATAAATAAAAAAAACCCATTAGTAATTCATTAGTTTTTCTCAAAATTGAACTTAAAACCGTATAAAAGTTTTGATAGATTTTTATGAATTTATACAGAATGGGCATGGGTGTGAGTGAAAACACCCATTTGGAACCTTACATACCTGGGTGAGATTAGATTCTAATGTTCTTGAATACCCAAAGATGAATTGATAGGGAGAAGCTTGAAGAATATCTTGATCTCTCTAAAATTATTCTAACTTGCATGCATGGGTGAGAAGAATGAGTAATCTAAAATTAACCCCATAAAAGGTCATTATTCATACCCCAAAACGTCGTAGTTTAGGCCTTAGAAACTTAGGAATTATGAAAAGGCCCTTACTAATTCACAGAAAAATTAACTGCCCGATCGTCCCCACTGGCCACGCCTCGTGGCCTTTAGTCGTGATATGCACTACCCAAAAATCCTCAAGGGACCCCATGAGGGACCTCACGAATCATGGTGGCTGACCACGACTCGTGGTCACCACTCATGGTGTACACTATTTTCTTCCTTCTCTTTTCGTTCTCTTTTACCCCACGGCTGACCTAATGACTCGTGGCGTCAGACCATGAGTCATCTCCACGCCCCTTTTCTCCAAACTTCCTAACTCCTCACTAGCCTCCCCCATGAGTCACCTAGCGACTCGTGGGCTATCCTCACGATTCATCCCATGACTCGTCTTGAGTGTGCAACATTACTTTTACATTTTTCCCGTTTCAACTCTCAGGTCCGATCCTTGGGCTCACGGGGTATAACAAAGGGAAGATGACAATGCAGGAGTATTCTTTGGAGTTTACTCATTTCTATAGATACACCCCAGAGTTAGTGGCTGACTAGAGAGCTCGGGTGAGCAGGTTTCATACATAAAGTGGTGGACTATTTGGACAAGGATTGTAGGATTGCCATGCTTCATCGGGATATTGACTTTACTTGGATAGTGTTGCAAGCCCAGCATATGGAGGCGGTGCATTTAAGAGAGAGAGAGGCTAACTATGGGTTCACTTAGCAGAGATCCAGAGGTGGTCACCGCCCTCAGATTCAACAAAGATCACTAGCTCCAGCACCGTCATCAGCTAGTGTTCCATCTAGACACAAGGGTGATCGGAGGAGTAGGGCCTAAGGTTTGAGGGACCAAAGGGGAATGCAGGCAAATCGCACATTTTTGACCTTGGGAAGTGTGGCAAGAGTCATGCCGGGGAGTTCTTGCTCAGCTCAGATATTTGTTATGGGTGTGGTAGATTCGGCCACATATGCCGAGTAAGTCCACTGGATAGACAGGATGATGATAGAGGCCGTGTCAAACTACCAGTCCAGCAGCAGCTCCAGCACGCTCAACTCTGCAGGGGGCATCCACTAGTGGGGGTGGCGGACAACGTCAAAACAGATTCTATGCCCTTGCCTCGCGTCAAGAACATGAGACTTCACCGGATATGGTTACTAATATGTTACGAGTGTTTCATCTTGATGCTTATAATTTGTTAGATCCAGGAGCTACCTTGTCTTTTGTGACACCTTATATTGCTAGTAGCTTTCGAGTCAGTCCTGAAATTCTATCAGAACCATTCTCCGTCTATACTCATGTTGGTGATTCAGTTGTATCTAGACGGGTGTTCAGAAGTTGTCCGGTCACAGTATTGCAGAAAGTCACCTCCGTAGACCTAATAAAGTTAGCCATAACTAACTTTTATATAATTCTCGACATGAATTGGTTGTATGCATGTTATGCTTCCGTTAATTGTAGAACCTGTGTGGTGGAGTTCCTCTTTCTGGGTGTGTCAGTTTTAGAGTTGAAGCGTTGTTCAACTGTTCCTGTAGTTCATTTTATTTCCTATCTTAAGGCTAGGAAAATGATTTCTAAGGGTTGTGTATACCATTTGGTTAGGGTTAAGGATGTTGAGTTCGAGACCCCGACTATCCAGTCAGTTCCTATAGTAAGTGAGTTCCCCGAGGTTTTTTTAGATTGACAGGTGTTCCTCCTGAGCGGGAGATTGATTTTGGTATTAACCTCCTTCCCGATAAGCAGCCTATATTTATTCCTCCCTACATAATGACTCCAGCTGAGCTAAAACAGTTGAAGGAACAATTGAAAGGTTCTTTTGGATAATGGTTTCATTAGGCCGAGCAAATCAACATAAGGTGCACCAATTCACGTTGTTCGAAAGAAAGATGTCTCTCTTCGTATGTGTATTGATTATCAGTAATTGAACAAGGTCACTATCAAGAACATGTACACTCTACCTAGAATTGATGATTTGTTTGACCAGCTTCAGGGTGTCAAGTTCTTTTCGAAGATAGATCTCAACTGCGGATAACATTAGCTCAGGGTTCGGGAGAGTGACATCCCAAAGACAGCCTTCAGGATGCGGTATGGTCATTATGAGTTTGTAGTTATGTCTTTTGGGCTAATGAATACTCCTGCATATTTTATGGACTTGATGAATAGGATGTTCAAGCCGTAGTTGGATATTTTCATGATCGTGTTCATTGATAACATCTTGATAAACTCTCGGAGCGAGGAGGAGCATGCCGCTCATTTGAAGGTGGTGCTACAGACTCTCAAGGACATCAATTATATGCTAAATTCAGCAAGTGCGAGTTTTGGTTGAACTCAGTGCTATTTTTGGGCCATGTGGTATCAAGTGAGGGTATTAAGGTGGACTCTCATAAAATAGAAGCGGTGAAGAATTAGTCTAGAACGGTGAATCCTTTAGATATCCAGAGCTTTTTGGGCTTAGCTGGATACTATCAGAGATTTGTTGAGGGCTTTTCATCTATTCCAGCGCCATTGACCAAATTGACCGAAAAGAAAGTGAAATTCCAATGGTTGGAGGCTTGTGAGAGAAGCTTTCAGGAGTTGAAGACTCGACTTACCTCTGGCAGAATAAATAAAGAATAAGTAGAAAACAAAACTACAATTTACTTAGATTTAGCACTGGTGTTAACTCTACTGGAGGGTACTGATGGGTTACTGGTGTATTTCGATGCTTCAAGGGTCGGCTTTGGTTGTGTTTTGATGCAGCACGACAAGGTTATAACATATGCTTCTAAACAACTAAAAGTTCATGAGAAGAATTACCCGACCCACGATATTGAATTAGCCGCTGTGGTATTTTCCTTGAAGATATGGACACATTATTTGTACAGGTTCCATGTAGATGTGTTTACGGATCATAACAGTTTACAATATGTGTTTACACAAAAGGATCTCAATCTTCAGCAAAGGAGGTGGTTGGAGCTACTTAAGGACTATGACATGAGTGTCCTTCACCAGCCGGGCAAGGCTAATGTAGTAGCAGACACACTTAGTAGACTCTCTATGGAGAGTGTGTCCCACGTGAATGAGGGGAAAAAGGAGATGGTGAAGTATATGCATCAGCTTGCAAGGTTGGAGTTCGGTTGGTTGACCCGACTGATAGCGGCGTTATTGTTCATAACGGTTCAGACGACCTTGGTGACTGATGTAAAATCTAGAAAAGATGAGGAACCTATTTTGGTAAAGCTAAAGGAGGCCGTTCAGAATCTGAAGGTAGAGGTCTTCTCCAAAGGGGGAGATGGTTTTCTTCGATACTAGGGTCGCTTAAGTTTACCGAATATCAATTATTTGAGGAATCGGGTGTTACAGGAGGCTCATGATTTAAGATATTCAATCCATCTAGGTTCCACCAAGATATACTGTGACCTACGGGAAGTATATTGGTTGAATGGTGTGAAGAAGAACATCGCAGAATTTGTGGCTACGTGTCCAAACTGTCAGCAAGTGAAGGGTGGAGCACCAAAGACCTGGAGGTCTTCTCCAAGATATTAGCATTCCTACTTGGAAGTGGGAAGAGATCAATATGGACTTCATAACTGGTTTGCCTTACACTTATCGGTAATATGAATTCATTTGGGTTGTTGTAGATAGGTTGACCAAAGCCACTCATTTTCTACCGGTTAAAACCACTTATTTCGCAGAGAATTATGCCAAATTATACATTCGAGAGCTAGTTCACTTGCATGGATTGCCCTTGTCCATCATATCAAACATAGGTACCAAATTTACCTCTCAGTTTTGGATGTCATTTCGAAAAGGACTTGGTACTCAAGTTAAGCTCAGCACAACATTTCACCTACAAATGGATGGTCAAGCGAAGCAGACAATTCATACTCTCAAAGACATGTTGAGAGAATATGTGATTGACCTCAAGGGTAGTTAGGATGATCATTTTCCTCTTATCGAGTTTGCATACAATAGCAACTACCATTCAAGTATCCAGATGGCTCTGTTTGAGGTTCTCTATGGGAGGAGATGTAGATCACCTATTGGCTGGTTTGAAGTTGGTGAAGCTGCAATGATAGGACCAGATTCGGTCCATAAGGCTATGAAGAAGGTTCAACTCATATGGGACAGGTTGAAGACAACCCAAAGTCGCCAAAAGTATTATGCCGATGTGAGGAGGAGAGAACTAGAGTTAGAAGTGGATGATTGGGTGTTTCTGAAGGTGTGTCCCATGAAGGGAATGATGAGGTTTGGAAAGAAAGAAAAACTCAGTCCTCGTTATATTGACCCCTTCCGGATTGGCAAGGTGGCATATGAATTGGAGTTTCCCTTATAATTAGCTTCCATGCATCTTGTTTTCCATGTATCGTTCTTAATTAAGTGTTTGGGTGATCCAACTCTAATTGTCCCGATGAACAGTGCTAGTGTGAAAGACAACCTTAGTTATGAAGAGGTTCCGGTGGAAATACTGGATTGCCAAGTTCGAAGGCTAAGAAATAAGGAAGTAGCTTCAATTAAAGTTTTATGGAGGAATTAGCATATTGAGGGAGCTACATGGGAAGCCGAAGCAAACATGATGGCTAGATACCCGCATTTATTCTCTATTGGCTTAGTTCCAGCTTGAGGTATAAATTTTTTTCCTAGTACTCTATTTAGTTTTCATGTTCAGTTCATGTTCCCTAGTTTCTTTCATGTATGTGGATGTGTATATGATTCAAGAATTCAGTTCAGCCATGTAGTTTGAATCAAAGTTAGTCATTCCGTCAGTTTTTAACTTAAATGATCAGTATTTGAGTATGATGATTGCATTTCTCTGCTTTCCTGTATGGTTTCCAACATTTGAGGACAGATGTTCCCAATGGGGAGATATTGTTATACTCCAAAAGCCCAAAGATTATACCTGGGAGTTGAAATGGAGAAAACTGGAAATCTGGCAACAGGTCATAAAACAAATCGTTCTGTGACCTGTAGGGTAGACCACGAGTCTTGAGGAGACTCGTGGTGAGGTTCTGAGGGTGAGTTGAAATTTTGGGTTTTCGAAGTTCCTACGGACCTGACCAGGAGTCATGTGAGTCACCATGATTCGTGGAATGAGTCGTGGTTAGCATATTGAAATTGTTTTTAGATTTTACGCAGTAAAGGTGACGAGTGGTGACCACGAGTCGTGGTAACTAGTAACGACTCCTTGGGTCCCTCATGACGAGTCCCAGATAAATCATTGGAAAATGCACTCGATGACTGATGCCATGAGTCATGGCCTTGGGAACGATTCATCTAGTCTCTTGTGGGGACTGACAATCATTTATTTTTTGCGAAATTAGTAAGGGTTTTTCCGTAATTCCTATGATCCTAAGGTCTAAACTATATCGTTTTAAGCTATGAATGATGAGTTTTAAGAGGGGTAAGTTCATTTTAGGCCATTCTTACTCATGCATCCAAAGTTAGAAAGTTAGAGAGGCTATTAGGCTCCTTTTCTTCAAGCTTTCCTTCAATCTTTCATTAGGCTATCAAGGAATGGTAAAAACTCAGATCTTCCCCAGGTATGAAGGGTTATGAATAGGTGAATCCGTTCACACCCATGCCCAATCTCGCTCTAAATCATAGAAATTCCTATGTTTAAACTATAGNATTTTAACCCCGTGGAATGAGATTTCTAATTCTCTACATGGGTATGATCTAAATGAGTATTTATTATTGAATTATGAATCATGGGCAAGTTTTATGTTTTTTTTCATTAAAATCATGTTTCAAACTTTTAAAAATTTAAATTCACATTTATGAGAAGTTTATGAAAGTTGAGAGTTATGATGAATATTCATGTATGATGAGATATTATTGATAAAAAGAATGTTTTCAAGTTACCCATGTTTAGAATTATGTTTTCAAGGGAATTCAGTATTTTCAAGCATGTTAAAGTATTTGGCAATGCCCACATGTTTAAATATGATTTATGATTTATGATATGGATTTCATGATTGATTGATTTATGACGTTGGTTGATTCATGGCTAAACATGTATTTAAATGGGGATCAACGATGTTAATGTTTATTTGGCCATGAATCTCATGAATGATATTAATAACTTACATACGAGCCTAATGTGCAAGTTTTTGGGAGCAGTGTCTTGCATCGAGTAGCCTGATATTCAAAGAACTACGTAGGTGTCTCATAACTATGTGCCACTGTAGGTTCATATTGATACATTACAATTTTAATGGATCCCCTCTTTCGTGATATCACATACTGCACATCCCTTACCTGGAAAGGCTGGGACGACTCTGCCCACTTGAGTGAGAGAGTTGGGGCATCATGTAAGGCTCTACCATGATGGTTTCGGTTATGACGAGTTCTTCCATTGTTTCTCATAATTTATGCATGGTTATATTCATATTATTTTGGCTCAAGTTACATTTAGTGAAGCTTTTCTCCTATTATTATGATTTGACAGGTTTACAAATGTTTTGAAAACCTTTAGGCTTATGTTGCATTATGATATATATGTTATAAGCATGTTGTCCTACTCTTATGAACTTTTATGTATTTTAAATATCTGTTTTACTTACCTTACATACTAGGTACATTCCAAGTACTGACCGCATACTTTATGTTGTATCGTTTCATGATACAGGCTCCGATCTTCAGACCTAGCACCATCATTAGCTCGTTCCCGGAGTTAGCATCAAGTTCATTGGTGAGTCCTCATCTCTCGAGGACCAGTTGATATCAGTTATCCTTTATGTTCAGTTTTCCAGACTTGTCGGGTTAGTTGGGGGATTTGTTCCATCAACATATCAGATAAATTAGAGGCTTTCAGACTATATGTAGTATGCAACTATCATGCATGAAGTTCATTTAATTTTCTATGTTATGTCATGATTATGCTTCCTCTATGTTATTCTGTTGAGTACTCCTCTTTATTTGATTGAGTTAGATGTATATTCATGCCATGGGTCGACTTGGAGTCTCTTGGGGCTTCTTGTCCCGTGTTTCGATTTGGGTATATGTTGGGGTCGTGACAAAAGGCATAGATTGTTATTTGTGTAGAAAGAAGGGTTGCAAGGGTAGATCATCTCCCTTGAGGTCTTTCTAAGAACTAGGCGCTACTTGATTTGTGAATTGGAGGTCCTTGTGCTTTTACAAGGGTTGATAATTTTAATCATTTTGTGTCTAGTTATATATCCTTTATCTTTCTTTACTTTTTTTTCTTGTATCATATGACCTATAAATTCTTTTGGATGATACAGAAAGACAAAAAGATGTCGTGTCTTTATGCTCTCCAATGTGTTATTCCATGCGAAATACATCCAAACCCGTGAAAAATGAAGTAGGGGTCTATTATAGAGTTGGAAAACCTTCTGACAAAACTCTTACAGTGAAACTTGAACTAAACTGAAATTTTGTTTCTGCCCACCTCTCATCGTGCCTTACTGGCCAACACGTTATCACGTTGGGTGTCGCATCACAATGCCATAGTGCTATTTGCCTTAACATATTCTAACTATGTCGATCTCATTCACCGCGATGCGGCATAACTATTGTGGATTTTATTGTATTGGGTAGTACGTAACACTATGGTGAATGCGATCGACATAGTTAAAATATGATAACTGTGGTGGATTTTACCGTATTGGGCAGTGCGTTACACTATGGTGAATGGGATAGGCATATTTTAACTTGGTTTATCATAGTTATGATGCGCTTCATAAATATGGTAGATTTTACCATACTGGGCAATGTGTCACACACACTCCTTTTATCTTTCTGACTTGGGAAAATTTCTTGAGTCCATTATGTTCCATCATGGTGCATCGTGGTGGGTTTAATCTCTATGGTCATTGTGTCACAATGACTTTCCTTTATTCCTATCTTAGGAAAATTTTTGGATCTATCTTCATTCCATTGTGGTGCGTTGACCATTTCACAAGGAATAACATATTGGAGAGCATAAAGACATGATATCCTTCGAAGGAATTCCTTTAGTTCAAATTTTGCCTTGAACATGATCGGCTAAATGTTTGTTCTAGGTTATGGTAGTGACATGATCGTTGTTGTATTAACTTTAATTGACTTGTTAAGATAGTTATAGGTATACTATATCCTATGTGGTTATTTACTTGTCACGACCCGAGCGTGGACCCGGATCGTAGACACGAGATAAGGGACCCAGAGAGACTCCAAGTCAACACATGGAATAAGCATTCACTAACTCATTCAATAGCCATTAAGGAACATAGTTAAAAACTCAGCAGAAGTCTAACTTAACATAACAATAGAATGAACATCTGAAGCTGAATACATATCTAAGTCTGATAAGCCTCTAATCTGGACGAGCTGATGCGACAACACCCCCAACTAGCTCAGAAACACTGAAACTGAAAATACATCCAAGGTAACTGAATATCTAGTCCTAGAAAGATGAGGACTCACCAATCTAGCCGGTGCAACTCTAATAAGCGACTACGAACGGGGCTAAACCTGTGATACGGATCCTGCATTATGAAACGATGCAACATAGAAGGTATACGGTCAATAGGTGCAATGTACCAAGTATGCTAGGTAAGTAAAACCACTAGAAAAAAATAATTCTTTTAAAACGAGTCATACATATATAATAGCCTTTAAGGATAAGAAGAAGATCACAAGCATTCATTATGAAATAATTCTTATTTTATCCGTGATCATGCATGGCTTTAGAAAATCATGATAGACTCGAATGACTCAAAGCTAAGTTATAACATTTCTATCAAAAGCTGAAAAATGAGTCAAACCTTGCTTTTTGAACATGCATGCATAAGATAATCATCATTAGCAATGGATATGCAAATTTGAATGAGATACATAGTGGGAGACTCAGCACTTAACCGACATACCACGATAGAGCTTACGTGGTTCCGACTATTACACTCAAGTGGGCAGAGCCGTACAAAACCTTGCCAGGGCTAAAGACGCTACCATGATATCGATATCAAGATGAAGGGATAATCGGGCTGGGGATATCTTACAAGGGAGGTCCCAATGATTTAATAGAATCAACCTATGTTGGCACGTAGTTTTGGGGCATAGGATTATCGACCCATAGCCCGCTCGGTGCTAGACTCTTCTCCCAAAACATGCAATGCTCTACATCATATAGATACGAATCTCAACATTGTCTAGTGATGAAGCTCAACATGAAATCATGCATAAACTCAACATCGTATGAAATGAAGCTCAACATTTTCTATTGACAAAGCTCATAATGAAATCATGCATACACTAGAAATCATAAAAATATGAAGCTCAACAATGTCGTCTCGACAAAGCTTAAAATGAAATCATGCTTAGACCCAACATCATTTTAAATGAGGCTTAACATTGTCCTTGACAAAGCCCGACAATAATAGGCATGTCAATTAAGGATTTATGCATATAGAAGCCTTTATTTTGAAACATACCACAAGCTAGAATTCATAAGAAGAGTTAAAGGAAAATTTCATCTTAACCATGTGGTAAGCTCATGTCGGGAAAAATCACAATTTGAAAACATCATACGGGCATCACCATAGTGATGGATAATTTTAGAAACATGCTTTTCATCATCAACTTCATCACCACCACATATTTACCATAATCACCCCTTTTATGAACTCTTCACCCATGGGCATTTTAGATTCAATTTTTAGAAAAACAAATTTTATAAGGGAAACAAGTTAGAATCCCCCCAAGCTTCGTAAATAATCAGTATCAACCCAATCTAATCATACCCATGAATAGAGATATAAAAATTATGCAATTAATCAAAACCCCATAATTGATTATCCATAATTTAACAATAATTGCTAGGAATGTGGCATGGGTGTGAAAGGAAGACACCCATTAAAAACCTTACATACCTGGTAGTGAGGAATTCTATAACCCTTCAATTGCCCAAGATCAGATTCCAAAGGAAACTTGAATTTGGCCTTGAATCACCTCCCTCAAGCCTTCAACCTTGCATGCATGGTGAGTATAAACTTAGAATAGGTCTTCCCCTACTAAGACCCTTCAAAACGAGCCCTAAACGACATAGTATAGAGCCTTAGGACTCTGAAATGATGGAAATTCCCTTACTGAATTCACTGAAAACTGATCACTGGGCCAAACAACGGGTGAACCAACGGGTCGTGGAGGATAACATGACTCGTGGTATCTGTCTATGCTATGCACTGTCCCAGTCATATCTAGAAATCAAACCATGGATGAATAGGACGAGTCATTCTAGGCTCTAACGGGTCATTGAACTAGTCGTTTATTGCTTCCTCGAACCTTCTGAACTTTTACCTAATGAGCCTAACTACGGCTCATCGTACGCTTGAACGGGTCATGGTTACTATCTGTCCTTTCTTACTGATATATGGGCTCCCTTACCACAACTACCTACAACGAGTCGTTTCAAGCCATAACGGGTCGTTGCATGACCCGTCGTGCCTTCCTACTACCAATTTCACTTCCTACCACGACAACAAATGATGGCTCGTGGTTACTTACCATGGGTTGTTGAGTCCACCGTTGTTTACCTCTGATACCTAACCACCTGAACCCACGACCACCAACGACGACCCGTGGTTACTTACCACGGGTCGTGGTACATATCGTCCTGCAACTTTTTTCCAAACATACAACAATTTTGCCTTTTAGCTTATCGGGTCTACTCCTAAGCACTTCCAGGGTATTACAATATCTCCCCCTTGGGAACATTCATCCTCGAATGTAGGAAACAAGCAACAAACAGAAACATACAATTTATCATAACCATATATTGATCGTTTAAGCCAAAAACTGATGGAATGACTACATTCATTTCAAACTATACAGCTGAACTGGATTCACCATCATACACACATCCACATACATAAAATAAACTTGTGCACATAGTTCAAACATGAAAACTAGTTAGAGTCTGGGTGCAGAACTAATACCTCAAGTTGTAACTGAACCGGTGGAGAACAAGTGTGGATATTTATCCATCATATTCGCTTTGGCTTCCCACGTAGCTCCCTTAACATGTTGATTTCTCCACAATTCCTTAATCGAAGCTACTTCCTTGTTTCTCAACTTCCGAACCTGGCGATCTAAGATTTCAACAGGAATTTCTTCGTAACTGAGGTTGTCTTTTACCCCAAGGCTGTCTATCGGAACTACCAAGGCTGGATCACCCAAACACTTTTTCAAAAGCGACACATGGAAGACGGGATGAACCGACGATAACTCCGATGGAAAGTCCAACTCATATGCCACCTTACCAACTCTTCTCACAATCTGGTAGGGACCAACATGTTATAGTTCCTGATCAGCATATTTTATGGTTTTCAGTATTCAGATAGTTCGTATGAGCTCTATCAGCTCCATTTATGATGGTGACTAAAATTTGTTTTTATTTTACCCCGGTGTGGTACACCGGCTGGAGATCTTTTTATTTTACCCTGGTGTTGTACATCGGCCGGAGATATTTTTATTTTACCACGGTATGGTACATCGACTGGAGATATTTTTATATTTTTATTTTACCCCTGTGTGGTACATCGGCTGGAGATATTTTAATTTTACCCCGGTGTGGTACACCGACTGGAGATATTTTTATTTTACCCCAGTGTGGTACACTGGTTGGACGAATTTTATATATGGATTTACGATTGGCTGTTCGCTGGCATTACAGTTATGGTTTCTTTCTTGTGCATTTTTTAGTTGCATTTTCATCTCATTATAGAGTTATTATAAGGTTTCAATTTTCAGGATTCCGGGTTGTTACCATTCCTTATTCCTGGTTCAGTTATCTTGAGTCCAGTTATGTTATAATAAGTTGTTATCAATTACAAGTTGTATACTTCCAGGTTATTTTTATTCTTTATATGTTTATGTGCTAAGTTAGTTATTACAGGATTGTTATCTCATGGTTATAGTTTCATCCTTACATACCAGTACATTTCATTCGTTCTGACGTCCCCTTGCTTGGGGACCTGCGTTCGTGCCACAGGTGCAGGTAGTGGTCAGGATGGCAGTTAATTAGTAGTTCATGAGATCAACATATGGTTGCTATGCTCCTTTCTTCCTTGATCTAGGGCTTAGTTATTTATGCTTGAGTTTTGAGATGCAGTTATGGGTAGGTCGGAGCTCTGTTCCGACCATCAGGCAGTTTACTCTTTAGAGGCTTTGTGAACTTAGTGTGTACAGTGTTATTTAGTTTGTGGCCTCGTCGGCTTATTGTTGGTTTGTTTAGCACACTAATTTCCTTGGTTGCATTTCGATTGTTTACCCCGTATTTTTGAGACCTTATGGGTCCAGTTTATTCTTCAGTTGATTTTGACAGGTGGCCTTGATGGCCTAAGTGTTGCAGTTACAGATGTCATATAGCCGGCTTCTCGATCAATCATGAATCGAGTTCCAGTTGCACCCTACCCCTGTTTTGGGAGTAACAGACTTGGTATCAAAGAGAAGTCGTATCCTAGGGAGTCCACAAGTCGTGTCTACTAGAGTCTTTATTATGGGTATGTTGTACGCCAGACTTATAATCAGGAGGCTACAAGGCATTTAGGGGTTGTTTCACTTTTTTCATTAATAGATCGGTCTATAGAGCAAAGATGTAAGGGATTTTTGAAGTCTAAATCGTTCTTATGTTTTAGAATTCACCTGAAATAAGGCCGATGGCTATGAGATTCTTGAAAGGGTTCCAGTCGCTCCTCTTGTCGATCGGAGAAATAGATTATATGCTCGAAGTGAGTTTTGTTTTACTCCCCTGTTATAGTTCCACTAGTTCTAGTCAGAGCTACCATGAGAAGCGATTCAACCCCTCATGTTGTCCCAATTTCAGTAGAGCCAGGAGGAGGTAGAGGTTTTTTTTCCTCCAACACCTTTAGCTATATCAAAGGGATGAGATTTTGAGGAAGCACTGCAGATGTTAATCCGAATAATGAGATTTCAAAAATGAAGTGTTGAAATTAATGGCAGGGTCTAGTGGAATAATTCTGAGAGCTTTAGTGCTCGTGGGTTTTGAGCCTAAACCCCCTAGGCTTTACGTATCAGTACTTACTAGGGGAACTTCAATGAGTTCGAGTTAGTATGTTTTTGTACCTAAAGCAGGGTAGCATGAGTATTCGCGAATATAGTCTTAGGTTTAATTCTTTGGTCCGATATGCTTTAGATAGGGTGCAACATATGAGGGGGTATATCAATTGTATTAGGTTTGATTGAGAATTTGATTCACTGTCTTCAAGCACCGACATAAAAGTAGAATAGAGTGGGGGATACTAGGTCAACAGGATTATGTAAGGCTCCTTGTAGTGTTTCAAGGCTCTAGGTGGCCAGACATTTAGTTTCTCTTGAAGACTTCGTCCCTTTTTGTTTTCCTAGATCACGCTTTAGTTTCAGTTATTAGGACCACCAATAATGGGTCGTGGTAAAAGCAAAGGTAAAAGCATAGCTTCATATTAGGTTAATAGAAAATGTTAGGTTAAGTTATTCCTCTCTGCTCCATGTGTTAGAATTAATAGGATATGTTTAAAATCATGAACGTGAGTCTACACATGTCTTTATGATATTCCAGTTCTAGGAACTTCCCTAGAATTCATTCACAGCATATGTATGTATTTAAGT
>JACEIK010001137.1:252384-267052 GCA_018107945.1 Datura stramonium
TTTATCCTTTATATGTTTATGTGCTAAGTTAGTTATTACAGGATTGTTATCTCATGGTTACAGTTTCATCCTTACATACCAGTACATTTCATTCGTACTGGCGTCCCCTTGCTTGGGGACCTGCGTTCGTGCCGCAGGTGCAGGTAGAGGTCAGGATGGAAGTTAATTAGAAGTTCTTGAGATCAAAAGATGGTTTGTATGCTCCTTTCTTCCTGGAGCTAGGGCTTAGTTATTTATGCTTGAGTTTTGAGATGCAGTTATGGGTAGGCCGGAGCCTTGTTCCGACCATCAGTCAGTTTACTCTTTAGAGGCTTTGTGGACTTAGTGTGTACAGTGTTATTTAGTTTGTGGCCTCGTTGGCTTATTGTTGGTTGGTTTAGCACACTAATCGCCTTGGTTGCATTTCGATTGTTTACCCCGTATTGTTCAGACCTTATGGGTCCAGTTTATTCTTCAATTGATTGTGACTGGTGGCCTGAATGGCCTAAGTGTTATAGTTACAGATGTCATATAGCCGGCTTCTTAATCAATCATGAATCGAGTGCCAGGTGCGCCCTACCCCAGTTTTGAGGCGTACATCCTTGGCTTACTGAAACATTGGCTAAGTGTTCGAAGCTGGTATGACTCATACCTTCTTCCTAGGAGTTGTACAATGCATCTGTGGCTTGGTCCTGAGATCTCTGACATCTTGTGGAATGCTTCATGAGTGTTGTGGTATGACTCATACCTTCTTGCCATGACTCATACTTGCTGTAGTGTCTGAAATTACACCATGTCTTGAATAGTCCCTGGAGCTCATAATGGCTCATGGTACTGGTCGTATGTAAGTGCTACGACTCGTGGGTTCCACCCGTACCAAGAGGTTGCCTTGTGCAAATTCTCTGATGTTTTCCACTACTCCAGTTACGGCTCATAGCATCTTGGTACGGCTCGTACTGAGAGACGTATGTTGTCTTCTTCTCTATTCATCCTTCTGAACTTTATCACGATTTTTAGTACAGCTTGTAAAATCAAGGTACGACTCGTACTAAGATTGGTACTTTAGCTGATTTTCTGCATTTTCAGGCTTCTTATGCACATCTTTGCTCCAATACTTATTTTCACTAATATCAAAGTAAAAGTTCCTTATATCCATATAAACATACCTAAGTCCATGCTATTTTTTTAGTTTTAAGTGTCGAGAGTGCTGTAAACTCACAACATATCACTTTGGAAATAGGATAACATATGAAAGTAGATTCACAAATGAAAATCAAGTTTAACTTGAATTGTGTTCTAGAATACTTGAAATAATTCTTATTTAAATATAGAGAACAAGAAACGACCATTCCTACTTCTTTATAAAGCACCACATTAGTGTTGCTGAAGATGACACTGAATACACAAGAAGCACCATTGCATTGATAGATAATATATTCAAGTATAATTGGGAGAAACCAATAGGCAACAAGTAAAAACCTATTTCTAAGAAGATTATTACTTATTGTTCTATAAAAATCTAGCCAACTAGTGATATTGTGCACTTCGGGCCTAGGTCCACACGACTTTAAAATATGTCACTAGGGTGTAAGGCTTGTTTACTTTTATACCTAGAATCTCTCTAGTGTTTTGCCATTGCAGGACTCTTCTCCTAAGGGAGGGTGTCATAAACACCCCCTCTTATGGACTCAACATCCTCGCTGAGGCTTTCCCCACTATATAAAATTTGACTAGACTCGGATTGAGGTCCCTCTCCTCCCCCCTTGCCCCCGCCCCATATCGGGATTTGCCTAAACATAGTTGAACTCTAACTCATCATCGATAAGACTGACACTGTAGTGGTTCTGATACCATCTGTAACAACCCAACCCACTAGTGATATTGTCCACTTTGGGTCTAGGTCCACAAAGCTTTAAAATGCGACACTAGGATGTAAGACCTATTTACTTATATATCAAACATCTCTGGTATGTTTTGCTGATGTAGGACTCTTTTCCAAACATAGGTGTCCAATCAATTTGATAAATAATAGTGTGGATATAAAAAAAACATAAAACTTATAGATACGAGTGAAGATCTTTGCACACTAAAAGCAAATACAATTGTATCCAAAATGCATTATTTTAATGAGAAAGATAGGAAAGTAAATATAAAGAGGAGTTTGGTGTTGTGAATCAACCAAGCAACTTACCCTAGACTCTGAATCAGTTTCCTCTTAGCACCACTAAGAGATTTACTAGATCCAACGTATGATATACACAAAAAATGTAGTAATCATAATATGAGACAAAAGAATAATGTGTACTCAGCAAATATCATTGACTTAACCCAACAAGATAGTGCGAGGGTTGTCCTTTGAAAAGATTTGCTTTCAACCTTTATAGTTTATATAATCTCAACATATAAAATTAATCAGCAAAACAAGTAATCATCAAATAAAGGATAATCAAAAGTACACTAAATCCACCTAAATCAACTTTGAACTTTAGAATAAACATAGCATATAAGGTAATATGCATAAATAGAAGTCAATGGATTCAGGATGCAATATTTACTATATACCACACCTTAACACAACTTGCGCGCACACGGAATTAGTTTAGGCTGTCTGGAAGTAATGATCCATAGGGGACACATATCCGACACATATGAACTCAGCAGGCATATCTGTAACTTGCATGGACAAACACAATATGTATTTTCAAAATTAGCATGGACGAACTCAATATGCATTTCATAACAAAATCATAATCTTAAATGAAATATTACATATCAATAAATCATGATCAACAACAAAATATATCAGATACAAATGAAAAACTATATAGCCTAGCATGGAAATATTACTCATATCATCTCTAGCAGCATGGAATCATGCTCAAGTAATAAGATAATTGTTCAAAACAAAGCACAATAAATAAGTTAAATCTTGGCATGTACCTCGATGTCCATATAAACACTCTTCACCTTGCCTATACATTACCCACTTACCCTTGAATCATCTCATTTATTATTTAATTGGCAAAGCTTTCCGATCAAAGTTAAAATTTTAACTTACCTAAATATGAAGTCTTTCATCCACCTTGAACGACCTTCTTTTCTTTCTTAGAGCCTCTGAATACTCAAATCTATTTAAAATTATACTCTATAATACTACACGATTCTTGTACCCATATTGAAATATAAAATTGTAATACCCCAAAAACCCTAAGATGAGACCCGAGAGTTGAAACGGAGGAAACAAAGTTTTCTGCACCAGTTCATAAGATGAGTTGTCCAGTGACCCCTAGGGTGCACCATGAGTCGTTGAGTGACTCATGGCGAGGAGTTTGGAGTGGGTTGAAATTTTGAGTTTTGAGGTGACCACAAGTCATGGTCAGCACCGCAATTTGTTGTGTGGGTCGTGGTCAAGAGTGATTGAAGGTTGATGGAGTTTGGGTAGTGTTGATGACGACTTGGTCACCACGAGTCATTGGGTACACCATGAGTCGTTGTGTCCCTCGTGGTGACCCTAAGAAAGCAGGATTCTAGTTCTGGCAATGATTTGAGAGCACAAGTAGTGGTGTTTGGCACGAGTCGTCTAGTCCCTCGTTGGGACTGGCAGTGAGTATTTTCCTGCGAAATTATTATGGAATTTTCAGTAATTCCTAAGTTCCTAAGGCCTATACTAAGTCGTTTAAAACCCAGAAAGGTGTGTTTTAAGAAGGGTAAGTTCATTCTAAGCCTATTCTCTTCCATGCATGCAAGCCTAGGGATTCTATGGGGTGATCAAGCTTAAATTCTTTAAGTTCTTCCCTAAATTTTTCTTTGGGTTCTCAAGAGGGTTGTGAAATCAGAATTCTCTAGGTATGTAGGGTTATGAATGGGTGTAATCATCCACACCCATGCCCACTCTCTCTTCAATTCATGAAATTCTAGTAGATGAATCTATGGGGTTTTAAAACAACATGTGAAGTATCTAAGTATCAATAATAGGTATGATGTATGAATATTTCTAATGTTTAATTATGATTAATGGGCATATTTTACAATCTTTCCAATTATAAATCATTTTTTCAAGTTTTATAAATTATGATGCCCATCCATTAAAGTGTATGAAAGTTGAGATCTATGATTGATGTATTCTAGCATGATGAGATAAATATTATGAAAGTATGATTTCAAATTAACCATGTCCATGTTCATGTTTTCTAAGGATCAAGACAATGTCAACCATGTTTAAGTATTAGGAAAGACCATATGATCAAGTGTGTTGCATATCTAAACTTCATATATTAGATTACCACATGGATTTTAGAGTCTAGACTCCCACTATTTTTAGCTTGTGGTATGGTTTGAGCCAAGGCTCTTCATGTTATGATTTCAGATTTATGCATGTATGTTATAAGTCAGCTTCGTCACTAGATGATGGTTTGGCTTCATTAAAAAATGATGGAGAGCATATGTATATTTTTGGGAGTAGTGTCTAGTACCGAGTAGGCTAAGGGTTAGTCAACCATATGCCTCAGAACTATGTGCCAACATAGGTATGTTCAGATTATTTGGGACCTCCCTTGTGAGCTTCCCTGCCCCCAAGAGGCTAACAGCTTGATATCGATATTATGGTAGCGTCCTTAGCCCTTGAAAGGCTTTGGACAGCTCTTCCCAGTTGAGTGTAATAGTTGGAACCACATAAGCTCTATCGTGGCAATGTCGGTTATATGACGAGTCTCACATTATTCCTCATGATTTCAGTTATGCATGATCATCAATCATGTTATTATGTTTTTAGCAGGTTTGACCCAAAGTTCAGTTTTACTTATGATTACTAGCTTTTAGCTTTGGGTCATTCAATTCAATTATGATATTTAGTTATGTTCAGATCTTAATTTTAGAAAATAATATGCAAGCCTTACTCTCAGAATCTTATCTTGATTATGCTTTTACGATATGCATGACTTATGATTTTATTTACTTAGTGGCTTTACTTACCTTACATACTTGGTACATTTCACGTATTGACCACATACTCTATGATGTATCATTTCATGATACATGCTCGGATATTTAAGCTCAATCCCGTTGTTAGCCAGAGTCTTAGTATTAGCACATCCCCATCTCAGTTAGTGAGTCCTTATCTTCAAAAGGCCCTTTCTTAGTTGTATTTAGTATTATCAGTTTTAGACTATAGTGAGTTAGTTTGGGTCTTGTCCCATCAACTCTTCAGTAGTAAAGGCTTTTAAGACATATCATGTATTCAGTTTAAAATTTGTGTTATGTATTCATATGTTATGATATTTTCAGACTTCCGCTTTGATCTATGTTGAGATTTATATGTCATGTTCACTCCATGGGTTGAGTTGGAGCCTCTCGGGGTTTCTTGTCCCGTATCTCAATCCGAGCCTATATTCGGGTCATGAAAAACTTGGTATTAGAGCATTAGGTTTTGAAGTATCCTAGGGTGTCTGAAAGCCGCGTTAAGTAGGGTCTTTTACATGGGTGTGAAGCGCGCCATGGTTATGACGAAGAGGTTATGAAACATGTAGGAAATATTCCCTTCTTTCATGATCTAAGTCTTGCGATGAAATGTCTCTCTATCCTTCTAGCACATACTATACGCATTTGCAAAATCATGCCTCCTCGCCGAGTTAACGAAAGGAGAAATGGGAACGGAAATGGCCATGAGAATGGAAATGGGATGGGCACCAATAGGCCCCACTAGCACATGAGGATCATGTACCCAAGTAGGTTGCCCATGCTGAGTTCAAATATACCATTCAGATGCTAGCTCAAGCTTTGAACACCCAAGCCAACCAATAGGCGGTAGCTCATGTCCCTCAAAATAGGAATGCGGCAGCGGCGAAAGTTAGAGATTTTCTGAGGATGAACATCGAGAGTTTGTTTGATCAAAGGTTAACAAGGATCCACATGAATTTATTGAGGAAGTTCTAAACATAACCATGATTGTGGGGGTGACTGGGGATAAGTGCGCCGATCTAGCCTCATATTCGTTTAAAGGGGTTGCACACATTTGGTTCAAGCAGTGGAAAGATATTAGGGCAGTTGGAGCATACACTATTGGTTGGGATGAGTTTCATGCCACATTTCTAGATCGATTCTTCCCTCGTGAGATGAGGGAGATTAAAGCAGCTGAGTTTGTGAACCTGAGGCACAGAAAGATGATAGTTCAGGAGTATGCCTTGGAGTTCACTCATGTGTCAAAGTATACACCTGAGATAGTGACAGATTAGAGAGCCCGAGTGAGTCGGTTCGTGCATGGGATAGTAGATTACTTGGTCAAAGATTTCCGGACCATGATACATCATTAAGACATTGACTTTCCTCGGGTAGTTCTGTATGCCCAGCAGATGGAGGCAGTATAGGTGAGTGAGTGGGAGAGAGAGGCTAAGAGGGCTAGGACTAATAGATTTATATTCTCCCTACAGAGACCTAGTGGGCACCGCCAGCAGTCCCACCAGAGATCTTCAGCCCCGGCGCTATCGGCTATAAGTGTGCCATCTAGATCCAGGCGCGACAAGAGGGGATGAGTATCAGGCTCTAGAGGTCAGGTAGGAAGCCCGCAGAGTCCAGCATTTTGAAGTGTGGCAGGTGTGTCCAAAGACACACGGGTCAGTGCACAGTAGGTTCGGATTCTTGTTATGGGTGTGGGAAGTCCAGACATATTCTTAGAGATTACCCAGCAGCCAGACAGGGCCATTATAGGGGCCAAGGCCCATCCTCTAGTTCAGTAGCTCCACCAGCACGCCCAACTCAGCAGGGGGCATCTACTAGTGCGGGTGGTGGTCAGCGCCAAAACAGATTCTATTCCCTAGCATCCCCTCAGGAGCAGGAGGTCTCTCTAGATGTAGTCAGTGGTATGTTACGAGTTTTCCACCTTGATGTATATGCATTGTTAGATCCCGAGGATACTTTGTCTTTTGTTATGCCCTATGTTGCTAGTAATGTTGGAGTCAGTCCCGAAATCCTATCAGAACCTTTCTCGATCCCTAATCTAGTCGGTGATTTAGTTATAGCTCGAGGGGTATATAGGAATTGCCGTGTCACAGTCCTTCAGAAAGTCACCTCAGCAGATTTAGTAGAGTTAGCCATGACTTATTTTTATGTTATATTTGGCATGGATTGGCTACATTCATGTTATGCCTCAATCAATTGTAGAACTCATGCATTAGAGTTCAAATTTCCATGTGAGCCAGTCCTAGAGTTGTAGGGCAGTTCAGCTATGCCTATAGGTCGATTCATTTCCTACCTTAAGGATAGAAAGATGACTTTTAAGGGTTGCGTGTACCACCTAGTTAGGGTTAAGGATGCTACGTACGAAACCTTGACTATCTAGTCAGTTCTTTCTATGTGTGAGTATCCAGAAGTGTTTCCACATGATTTATTGGGTATTCCTCCCGAGAGGGAAATCGACTTCAATATCGACCTTCTTCCCGATACGCACTATATATCTATTCCTCCTTAAAAAATGGCTCCAGCAGAGCTAATGGAATTGAAGGAGCGGTTGAAAGATCTTTTAGAAAAGGGTTGCATCAGACCTAGCAAATCCCCATGGGGTGCACCAGTTCCCTTTGTCTGAAAGAAGGATGGTTCCCTTTGGATCTGCATTGATTACTGACAACTGAACAAAGTTACCATCAAGAACAGGTATCCCCTCCCTAGGATTGATGATTTATTTGGCCAGCTTTAGGGTACTAAGTGCTTTTCGAAGATACATCTTAGGTTCGGGTTCCATCAGCTTAGGGTTCGAGAGAGTAACATTCCGAAGATAGCCTTCTAGACTCAGTATGGTCATTATGAGTTTGTAATTATATATTTTGGACTAATGAATTCTCTTATAGCTTTTATCAATTTTATGAACAGGGTGTTCAAGCCATACTTGGATATGTTCGTGAGTGTGTTCATAGATGACATCCTTATATATACTCTCGGAGCGAGGAATAGCATGTTGCTCATTTGAGGGTGGTGGTACAGACTTTTAAGGATCGCCAGTTGTATGGTAATCTCAGCAAATGTGAGTTCTAGTTGAACTAAGTGGAATTTTAGGGTCCTGTGGTGTCAAGTGAGGTTGTACAGGTGGACTCTCAAAAGATAGAAACGATGAAGAATTGGCCTAGACCTGTTAGTACTTTAGATATCAAGAGTTTCTTCGGTTTATCTGGCTATTATTGGAGGTTTGTTGAAGGGTTTTCATCCATTGTAGCACCATTGACTAAATTGACCCAGAAGAATGTGAAGTTTTAATGGTTGAAGGCTTGTGAGAAGAGCTTCCAAGAGTTGAAGACTCGACTCACCTCGGCACCTGTGTTGACCCTACCCGAGGGTATTGATGGGTTTGTGGTATATTTTGACCCCTTGAGGATCGGCCTTGGTTGTGTATTGATGCAGCACAGTAAAGTTATAGCTATGCTTCCAGAAAGCTGAAGGTCTATGAAAAGAATTACCCGATTCACGACCTCGAGTTAGCAGCGGTAGTGTTTTGCTTGAAGATCTGGAGGCACTATCTATATATGTCCATGTGGATGTGTTTACGGACCACAAAATCCTATAGTACGTGTTTACCCAAAAGGATCTCAATCTACATCAAAGAAGGTGGATGGAGCTTTTGAAGGATTACGATATGAGTGTCCTTTTTCATCTGGGAAAAGCTAATGTGGTGGTAGACACTCTTATAAGTCTTTCTATGGAGAGTGTGTCCCATGTGGATGAGGAAAGGAAAGAATTAGAGAAAGATGTACATCGGCTTACATGGCTAGGAGTCCGTCTTGTTGACTCGACAGATGAAGTTGTCATTGTTCAGAATGGGTCAGAATCTTCCTTGTTGACCAAAGTTAAAGCTAGGTAAGACGGGGATCCTATTTTGGTAAAGTTGAAGGAAGCCATTCAGAATCAAAAGGTAGAAGTCTTCTCCAATGGGGGAGATGGTGTGATTAGATATCAGGGTTGTTTATGTGTATCAGATGTTGATGAATTGAGGGAGCGGATGTTGCATGAGGCTCATGGTTCGAGATATTCTATATATCCAGGTGCCACCAAGATGTATCGTGACCTATAGGAAATCTATTGGTGGAATGGCATGTAGAAGGACATAGTAGAGTTTGTGGCTAAGGGTTCAAATTGTCTACAGGTCAAGGTTGAGCATCAAAGACCTGGGGATGTGCTTCAAGATATTAGTATCCCTACTTGGAAGTAGGAGGAAATCAATATGGACTTCATTACAGGGTTGCCTCACACTCGCCGATAGTATGACTCTATTTTGGTGGTTGTAGACAGGTTGACCAAGCTAGCTCATTTCCTACCAGTCAAAACCACCGATTCAGTGGAGGATTATGCTAAGTTGTACATTCCAGAGTTTGTTCGGTTTCATGGACTTCCCTTGTCCATAATATCAGATTGAGGTACGCAGTTTACCTACCAGTTTTGGAGATCGTTTCAAAAGGGACTTGATACTCAGGTCAAGCTTAGCACAACCTTTCAAACATAGATAGATGGTCAGGCCGAGCAGACCATTAAGAATCTCTAGAATATGTTGAGAGCATGTGTGATTGATTTTAAGGGTAGTTGGGATGATCATTTGCCTCTCATTGAATTTTCATATAACAACAGCTACCATTCAAGCATTCTGATAGCTTCGTTTGAGGCTCTTTATGGGCGAAGGTGTAGATTACCTATTGGTTTGTTTGAGGTCGGTGAAGCTACATTGGTAGGTCCATATTCAATTTGTGAGGCTATAAAGAAGGTTCAACTTATAAGGGAAAGATTGAAGATAACTCAGAGTTTCCATAAGTCCTACGCGGATGTGAGAAGAAGAAAATTTGAGTTTGAGGTCGATGATTGGGTGTTTCTGAAGGTGTCTCCCATGAAGAGGGTGATGAGGTTCATGAAGAAGGGGAAACTCAGTCCCTATTATGTTGGTTCCTACAGGATTCTGAAACAGGTTAGCAAGGTAGCATATGAGTTGGATTTGCCTTCAACATTGGCTTCAGTTCATCCAATTTTTCATGTATCTCTCTTAAAGAAGTGTTTGGGTAATCCAACTCTAGTTATTCTAGTGGAGAGTCTAGGTGTGAAGGATAGTCTTAGCTGTGACGAAATTCCGGTGGAAATACTTGATTGTGAGGTTCAAAAGCTAAGAAACAAGGAAGTAGCCTCAATAAAAGTTTTGTGGAGGAACAAGCATATTGAGGGAGCTACGTTGGAAGCCACAACAGATATGACAGCTAGATACCCGCATCTTTTCCCTCCTGGCACAATTCCAACTTGAGGTACCAGTTTCCTCCCTAGTACTCTATTCAGTTTCATGTTCAGCTCATGTGCCCAGTTTCTTTCATGGCAATGTATTCATGTATAATTCAAGAATTCAGTTCAGTCATATAATTCAGTCTGGATCAGTCACTCCATTAGTTTTCAGCTTAAATGTTTAATATTTGAGATGATGATTGCCTTTCTCAGTTTTTCACTATGATTTCCCACATTCGAGGTTGAATGTGCCTAAGGGGGAGATATTGTAATACCCCGAAAATCCTAAGATCAGACTCAGGAGTTAAAATGGAGAAATAGAGTTTTCTTCACCAGGTAACAGGACGAGTTGTCCAGTGACCCGTGGGGTGTACCATGAGTCGTTGAGTGACTCGTGGGGAGGAGTTTGGACTGGGTTGAAATTTTGAGTTTTGAGGTGACCACGAGTCCTAGTTAGCACCATGATCTGTTATGTGGGTTATGGTCAAGAGTGATTGAAGGTTGAAGGTGTTTGGGCAGTGTTGATAACGACTTGGTCACCATGAGTCGTTGGGTAGACCATAAGTCATGGTGTCCCACGTGGTGACCCACAAAATGCAAGATTCCAGTTTTGGCAATGATTTGAGACCACGAGTTGTGGTGTTGGACAGAGTCTCCAGTCCCTCGTTGGGATTGGAAGTGTGTATTTTCCTATGAAATTATTAAGGGCTTTTCCATAATTTCTAAGTTCCTATGGCCTATACTACGTCGTTTAAAACCCAGAAAGGTGTGTTTTAAGAGGGGTAAGTTCATTCTAAACCTATTTTGTTCCACGTATTCAAGCCTAGGGGTTCTAAGGGGTGATAAATCTTAGATTCTTCAAGTTCTTCCCAAAATATTCCTTTTGGTTCTCAAGAAGGTTGTGAAATCAGAATTCTCTAGGTATGTGGGGTTATCAATGGGTGTAATCATCCACACCCATGCTCACTCTCTCTTCAATTCATGAAATTCTAGTTGATGGATCAATGGGCTTTTAACCCAACATGTGAATTCTCTAAGTATCAATCATAGATATGATCTATGCATGTTTCTAATGTTGAATTATGATTAATGGGCATATTTTACAATTTTTCCAATTATTTATCATGCTTTCAAGTTTAATAAACTATGATGCCCATCCATTAAATTTCATGAAAGTTGAGATCTATGATATATGTATTCTAGCATGATGAGATGTATATTATCAAAGTATGATTTCGAATTACCCATGTCCTTGTTCATATTTTCGAAGGATCAAGACAATGTCAAGCATGTTTAAGTATTGGGCAAGACCATATGATTACGTACGTTTCATGATTTATCTAAACTTCATGTATTAGCTTACCACATGAATTTTAGAGTCTAGACTCCCACTATTTTTAGCTTGTGGTATGGTTTGAGCCTAAGGCTCCTCATGTTATGATTTTGGATTTATGCATGTATGTTATGAGTAAGCTTCATCACTAGATGATGGTTCAGCTGCTTTGAAAAATGATGGACAACATATGCTAGTTTTTAAGAGTAGTGTCTAGTACCGAGTAGGATAAGGGTCAGTCAACCCTATGCCTCAAAACTACGTGCTAACATAGGTATGTTATATATTATTTGGGACCTCCCTTGTGAGCTTCCGTGCCCCCAAGGGACTATCAGCTTGGTATCGATAACATGGTAGTTTCCTTAGACCTGGTAAGGCTTTGGACGGCTCTGCCCACATGAGTGTAATAGTCGGAACCACATAAGCTCTATCATGGTAATGTCGGTTATATGATGAGTCTCCCATTGTTCCTCATGATTTCAGTTATGCATCTTCATTAGTCATGTTATTATGTTTTTAGCAAGTTTGACCCAATGTTCATTTTTACTTATGATTACCACTTTTCATCTTTGGGTCATTCGATTCAATTTTGATATTCATTTATGTTTAGATCATAATTTCAAAAAATAGCATGCAAGCCTTACTCTCAGAATCTTATCTTGATTATTCTTTTACGATATGCATGACTTATGATTTAATTTACTTAGAGATTTTACTTACCTTACATATTCGATACATTCCACATACTGACCGCATGCTCTATGTTGTATCATTTCATGATACATGCTCGGATATCCAGGCTCAGTCCCGCCGTTAGCCAGATTCTCAATATTAGCACATCCTTGTCTTAGTTGGTGAGTCCTCATCTTCTGAGGGACCTTTATCAGTTGTATTTAGTATGTTTAGTTTGAAATTATAGTGAGTTAGTTAGGGTCTTGTCCGATCAACTTGTCAGTAGTAGAGGCTTTTCAGACATAGCATGTACTCAGTTTCAACCTTGTGTTATGTATTCAGATGTTATTATTCAGTTCCAATCCATAGGCAATAATTCTTGACTAGCCACTGAAGGAAAGATTAACTAAATTTTATCAATAAATTACTTCCCTGCATGTGCGTTTTAGCCTCAAGTTGCTCATTACTATAGTTTAGATTCATNTTTTCTTCAATGGTTGTTCTATCAATTCTTGTTCTTACTGCATTAATGTTTGGCCAATGTTGATGTATATCTAAAAAATCCAATTTTGATTTTGAAAAGAGAAGAAATTGGAAAGTTGTGAATTGGTAGGATATGATCTCTTCTTAGTTCGGTAAATTTAGAATTGATTTACATTCAAAATAGAAATATATCTGAAAGTCTTATTAGTCAATTAAGGAATCAGTTTTGTATGGCTAGAATATGAAATTCTTTTATCACAAAAATGTAGGTTGAAGGTTCATGATTCTTAAGTTGGGTAGGAGACGAAAGTTCCAATCCATAGGCAATAATTCATGACTAGCAACCGAAGGAAAGATTAACTAAATTGTATCGATAAATTACTTCCCTGCATGTGCGTTTTAGCCTCAGCTTTCTCATTACTATAGTTTAGATTCATTTTATAATTTTGTCTTAGATTCGTAAAAATTAGGAAACTCAACTCTCAAAATATTATTTCTGTGGTTGTATGCATTTTGAAAGATATCATTCATTAACACTTGAGTTAATTATTACCTTAGTTCAGTCCCTGTGGGATTGATACTTGGCTTACTTGATCCATTTTACTACTTGTTCGACCACGTGCACTTGCGTGTAGTTACAAAAGACGCGAACACTTATCATCCATGCACAGAAGATAGAGGCGAAGAAACTGAAGGAGATAGAAATGGAAAGTAAAAGGGAAAGAATAGGTCAGTTTGAGTATTCGCAGCAGAGGTTGGGTGGTGGTAGTCGCCCACAACAACAACAGAGACCTCTAGCACCCTCTTCCGCTATTGCTCCTTCTTCCAGGCATAGTAAAGATAGGAGTGGTGGAGCATCAGGCTCCCAGTATCAGAGCCATATCTCTAGTAGCCACACTTTCCTAGTGTCACGCCTCGCCTTGGGGGGGTATGACTAGCACCTGGTGCCCTACTAGGACTTGAACTGCTAGTCTACTGAGCCTAAGTACTTCTGGTGCCTGGCTGGCCCTAACTCTGATTCACGGAATCAACGGGCTATATAGCGGCTGTAAATACATCCCCCGGCCGGCTAGGCCTATAGACACCTGTACAACAACAACAGCTAACCAGAATCTCATCAATATAAGGGAACCTATGCGGGCCGACAAGGCCACCATGTTGACTAGTTACTTCTGAATCAATATAACANTACGGTTCTTTCCATCCGGTAAAACAGCAAGACTTAGAAGTCAGATTCTAAGTTTTAAACAAAGAGAGGGGGAGAATCTGTATCAAGCTTGGGAAAGGTTCGAATTTATGTTACAGGATTGTCCTCACCATCACCAATCCAATGATGTGCTGGTGCATACTTTCATTGAGGGTTTGGAACCCCACACAAAAATTTTGCTAGACTCAACATGTTACACCCCATAAATTCTTGACATGTAGATAGCCTATTCGCATTTTGGTTAAGAGTTTTAGAATGACATACATGCTAGAAAAAGGCCCGGGGAAAGATCGGACAAGCGCCAAGTCGGCACGTCGCAAGGCAAAATGCGACTTATAAATCGTATTCTAGGAATGCGACTTATAGGTCCCAATTATATATAAGCCCCCAACTTCGGTTTTGTATCATTTTAATTCATAATTTCCAGAGAGTAAAAAGAAAACAAGGGGCACGATGGATTTCTTTGAAATTCTGTCCGTTTATGCTATCAAACGCGGTCCAAACTCAAATCAACCTCAAATACTGAGGTATTTAGCAGCAAGGAGCATTCCTACGGATTTAGTTTCGCGAAATTCGGCCGACAATTCGTCGCGCTACCGAACTAAGGTAAGTGGAATTGCTCCAAATTAGTGTCAATGTACTCCTAGCCCTAAAGTGGGTATTTCTCCCTTCTGGACTTTCGAGAAATATCAAGTTTTCGACCATTTTCCAATAAGCCAAAGTTTGGGCTGTATATATATCAAAAGTGATGTTTTCTT
>JACEIK010001138.1:19853-33197 GCA_018107945.1 Datura stramonium
ATTATTTAATTATCAATTAAAATCAAATTTAAATATCTATTTTTTGAGCCGGTTCATCCGTCAGATTACCTAGCAGAAACAAAAATTAATCATGTCCATTGTTGACACGAATTCATTCAAATTTAAATATCTATTTGGAGTAATTTTTAATTTTTTTATCTTTAATACTTTAAGTAATAAAAACGGAATAAAAATATTCTTAATATTTTTTTAAACATATATCAAGATAAATAAAATTCACAAGTTTTAAGTAATATTTTTCTTTTTTTGCTAAGGGCATTTTTGATCAAATTTTTTTTTATCACTTAATGTGTCGAAGAATAAAAATTAAAGATCATAAATTGATTAAAAATTAAATGTCATCTCAAAATAAAGACATTAATGCGAATGATCCACGTAAATAACTTTTTTGTCTCACCTACCAACGATACTGAGAGTTAAATTCCTATCTTATTTTATTTTATTAGTAAGTAAAAGTATTACAAGGAGGTGTACAAAAAAACCAAAACCTCCCGACCAAACAACCAGAAAAATATCTATCCTTGGATCTACAAACACCACACAAATCCGAGGTAAAATCTGCTCCACAAATTCACTAAATGTGTTACGCATCTCAAATAGTAGTATTCACTACAACATTATTATTGTTATGGACCACCATGTCCATGTATGTTGTCGATTATAAATTTCANCCTTCTTCAACTTCAACTTTCACTTCCTCTTTCTTAATCCCCGGAACATCCACTTTGAATACGTGGGCTTCTGGGGTTTCTTTCCAATCGATTCTCGCATTTGCGAAAGCAGAGGTTTCACGAGCAGAGGACGGAACATTTGCCATTAAGCTTGAAACTGGAAACCCCTCGAATGGATCCCATACGTCCAGTGAAAATGGGTCGAAGATGTTGCTCCGGCGACCACCAAAGAAGCTCGGAATCAGAGACATTTTAGCTCAAATTTGGGAACTTTGATGAAGATTAACGCTTGAATTTTTACTTCTGATTGAAGATTTTGCTTTGCTTGATGACTTGCTGATGATGAACAAGACGAGTTACAGTGATATTTATAGCAGGCGATGAAATCGAAAACTTATCTGGTCAGAGGCTAATCTAGGATTTCTTCAGGAAAAGAGCTTCTATAATATTCACAGAATTTTCTTAAAGGAATTTTTTGCACTTTTGATCCTCTAGTTATTGGTTAATTTGAAGTTTGATCCTCTTAAAAAAAATGCATATAGCTATTTTCAAATATAATATAAAAAATAAAACACAAGTTTTTGTCTAAAATTTTCATTTATTTTTAGGGGTAAGTTTAATTTTGTTCTTCAATAATTTATAAAATTTAAGCATATATTATTCGTCGAATATAACCTAAGCATTATTCGTCTTGTAAATTTGTAAAATTTAAGCATATATAGTTTAATTAATATAAATCATTCATAACATAATTAAAATTAGCGTTAAATTCTTTTTTTATGAATCTTTTGCAGTATTTAACATTTACATTGAGACGATTAAATTTACTTACTTATACGTGAATTTTCTTTTACAATTCATACCTTTTCTTGAATTTGGAAAATTGAAAATTAAGTAATTGAGGGTGAAATAAAGTTGGATTATTTTAAAATAAATATATTAAAATAATTTAAAAATTTAAATGTAATATCTATATATTTAAATTTATATTTAAGCATACATTTTAAATCTTAAAATGTAAAATTACATAGGGTCATTTCAAACGAATTATCCCGAGATAACTAATTTCATATTAATCTTATAACATGATATCTAATGCAAAAATTAAAAACACATTTAAAAATAAATAAGACTCATAAATAATATAAAAAAAACAAATAATTAAATATTAATTTTATATTTAATTATAATAAATTCACCAATAATTTTATTCAAAAATTAATTATTTTAATATTATAATATTATTATTATTCTACTCAGGTATAAAATAAAATTATTTTTAATTATTTCGAAATAAGCTTATTCTAGAGATGGTCCTTATTCCTTAGTGTTGTATTAACTCTCTGGAGTGTTCGAGATAGAGATACGTATCTAAAAAGTAAAATTATTTCTCTTCTGTTCCGACAGAAAAAAAAAAAGAAAGAAAATGAAAGAACATCTAGATTACACTCGAACTGCATAATTTTGTCGGTTCGTCATCGGCCTATAAATACCATTGCAACTTTTCTCGTTCTTCATCAGCAAAGCAAACACTACAATTGAAGGCAGGAATTTTCAAAGCTTTATACATTCCCTGTTTCTGTTTTCTTCGATCGAAGTTCTCAAATTTGAGCTAAATACTCGATTCCGAGCTTCTTTGGTGGTCGCCGGAGCAACATCTTCGACCCATTTTCACTGGACGTATGGGATCATTCGGTTTCAATTTCAAGCTTAGTGGCAAATGCCCCGTCCTCTGCTCGTGAAACCTCTGCTTTCACTATGCGAGAATCGATTGGAAAGAAACCCCAGAAGCCCACGTATTCAAAGTGGATGTTCGGGGATTAAGAAAGGAAGTGAAAGTTGAGGATTGAAGAAGGGAGGATTTTGCAGATTAGCGGTGAGAGGATGCGAGAATCGATTGGAAAGAAACCCCAGAAGCCCACGTATTCAAAGTGGATGTTCCGGGGATTAAGAAAGAGGAAGTGAAAGTTGAAGTTGAAGAAGGGAGGATTTTGCAGATTAGCGGTGAGAGGAGCAGAGAACAAGAGGAGAAGAACGATCAGTGGCATCGTATGGAGAGGAGCAGTGGCAAGTTTAGCCGGAGATTCAGGCTGCCGGAGAATGTGAAAATGGGGGAAATTAAGGCGGCAATGGAGAATGGAGTGCTTACTGTGACTGTTCCGAAAGAAGAAGAGAAGAAGCCTGAGGTGAAAGCCATTGACATCTCTGGTTAAACGAACTTGCTCATCAAGTGTTTGTTGAAAGTCCCCTGTCAATATAATGTTTGTTATTTCTCAAGTCTTTTGAGCTTTTAATTTTGAATTGTGTCTTGTGTAATAGTCCCTGCTTGTGTGTCTTCTACTTGCACTTCTTGTAAACAAGAAAATGTTGTGAGAGTTTAATTAATGAATAAATTTCCTTTTAACATATAATTTTTTAGTTATTGTTTTCTCTTTTTTCCTTTCTCTTGAATTGTTTGTAAGAAAACTCTTAACCACATTCCCTTTGCATATTTTAAGTGAAAACCAAACCAGCTGGTAGCAGACTCTACCTCTTAGGGAGGGTGGTAATAGTATGTATTCAGATTTTACTTTTTTAACGAGGGTGGTAAAAGTGTACCTAAATTTTGCTTTTTAGGGGAAGGGGATGATGGTATGTACGCAAATTTCGGAGAAGAATAGTAGGTACATAGATCGTACCTCTTTGTGTCCACTAGCGCTCCTCTCTAAAGAGAAAAAGCTATGTAATAGTTTGTATGTAGATGGTATCTCTTTGCTGGTTTGGAGAAGATTGAGAGCCGGAAAGAATAATTTGTATGCAGATCGTACTTCTTTGGCTGGTTTGGAGAAGACGATAATGTGCATTCAAATTTTGGTTTGCAGGAGATAGTTGCCCATCATACGGCTCACCAACTTCACTTGCCTCTATGGGAGGTTCGCTCCAGGCAGGTTCGGATCACTTACAATACACGGGCTCTACGAAGGAAGGGGTTTGGAGAAGACGATAATGTGTATTCAAATTTTGGTTTGGAGAACATGATAGTGTGTATTCAAATTTTATTAATGTATTCAAATTTTATTAATGAAATAAAATTTGAATACACACTTCACCTGATTTCTCCGTGTAGAGCAGTTAGCGGGAATCGAACCCACATCTTTAGCTTGGAAGGCTAGGGCAGTTAGCGGGAATCGAACCCACATCTTTAGCTTGGAAGGCTAGGGGTTATAGGCGACGGTTTTCTCCGTGTAGAGCAGTTAGCGGGAATCGAACCCACATCTTTAGCTTGGAAGGCTAGGGGTTATAGCCGACGGTTTTCTCCGTGTAGAGCAGTTAGCGGGAATCGAACCCACATCTTTAGCTTGGAAGGCTAGGGGTTATGAACCGTGGTTTCTCCGTGTAGAGCAGTTAGGGGTTATAGCCGCGTCGATTCATTATTTTGAACATCTCCTCAAAGATAAATTCTCGACTCAAAGAAAGCTACTATCATTCGTGACTCTGGTAATTGTCAATCAGGTCTTTCCTACACTTCTAAGCAGAAAGCACAAAACTTGGACTACTGCAAGCCCAAAAAAATAAAAGATGGCAGTTCCAAGTGGATTCAACTTACTATGATATTAAAAATCATTTAATTTGCTGGGGTTACATTCCATAGTGGTACAGCATTCTCGTCTTTTCTAGACTACACTGCAAATATAATGTATGAGAATAAATTGGTTATTCTATAACAATACATCTATGGAAGCACAGCAATTACAGATGCCCTCAATGTGATGACTCAGACCCATCAGCTCCTTTGAAGTCATTGCCGTCATTGCCAGCATATTTGGAATACAGAACTGTATTTCCAGGGGATACTGAAAGTGATTTCCTGTTTCCTTCCTCATCAAGAGGACCAGGACCAACGGCTGCTACCTGTTTCAACCACGGAAAAGGTAACCGATATCAACAAGAGTTTAACTTCTATGCACTGATGTTTTACAATTTACACTAACACATCACCTAAAAGATAACTACATGTTAAATCATGCTGATAGTGTAAGTTCTTTCACTGTCAAGATTCATAGTTATACGAAGAATTATGATGCAGACGGAAATCAATAATAAAAAAGCACTACTTTTGGAGGATTCCATACACAGCTATTGACATTTTTGAAGAGTCCGAGCAAAACATTACAAGAGGAATAATACTAGCTAAACTGCAGGGTGCATATTTTTACCGTGCCAATTGAAGGTTTCTCCTTTGCAGACTCGCTCAAAAACAATCCTCCAGCAGTTTTTTCTTCAGCCTCAGCCACCTGATAGAAAATGTGATGACCAAATTAGCACTACTCAGCAAATGCGATATCAAGAAGAACAAGCGATGGAAATGAAGCCGGACTTCCAAAATTGAAACTCTCATTAGGTTGCTTCGGTGAATCACTTGGGCCCTGATACATTATCGGTGTCATGGAGCTAGACCAGTGAATATAGATGATGCCACATAAAGAAACATATAGAGGGAATGAACAAACCTTGATTAGAACTCTGTCATTCAAGGGCTGCAGATCCTTGATATCATCTGTCTCAAGAATACCAACAATGTCATCCTCTTTCAAAATCAGGTGCTTTGATCCATCAAACTCCACTTCAGTTCCCGCATATTTTGAGTACAGCACTTGGGTACCATTCTACACGTAATACGATCTATTTAGAAAAATGATTAATAGTAAAGAAATGGATCTTGGAGCTAACTCAATTTCAAAAGCTAACTTATGAGGGGAGAATTGCCGTAGTCCATACAAGGAGTCCATAATTCCGTCATTCCACCAATGTGGCACATAACATTAAATCTGCTTAGAAGCCAAGATGAGTATGTCATTGATTCTGGAATTACCTTCACACTGATTTCTACTGTAGTCTTGCCAATTGAACGACCCTCCCCGACAGCAACAACCTCACCTCCTTGTGGCTTTGACTGTGCTGATGTTGGAAGCAGGATGCCACCTACACTCTTCTCCTCTGCATTCTTAATCTTCACCAGAACTCTATCACCCAGAGGTTTAATTGAAGTGTACTGCACAAACAACAGCAAGAGAACAATGAAGCACATAAATATGAAAGCTTCCCTGCGACAACAACAAGGGAAAACCTTAAATGCATTGCAACTAAGATAGCTTTGGATTTAAAAACCCAGTGGACATCAAAATCTAACTGATACATTCAACTATGAGATGTGGAGAACAACAAACAGCCATTAGAGAGTGCAAAGAGATGTGCCTCTTTTGAGAAGAGAGCTTCAAAAGCCAATACGGACCAACTGATGAAACATAATGCTCAATGCATTCATCTTTGGTTTTCAAATATATTTTTGACAGAAGATATCTACTTTATCCAGGCTACCAATGCCAGAATCACAGTTCATTGACTAGAAAAACAAGAACACAATAAGAAACAACCCAATTACAAGCTCATCACATAGCTCAACCAAGCACATGAGAGAGCTACTTAGTCAGACATCAGAACAGTTAGCTTAAATCACTCAGCAACTTACTTTAACCAATCCAAGTGGTTCAAATGCACATACTGAGAGCAATAACACTAATTAACATTCACAAACGAAAAATTGACATGGTCGATATGGGAACAGTGAAAAAGCCCATCAAGGTGATTCTTCCTACCTTCTCAACTATTAGATTTCGAGCAGAACAAAGGAATAAAACAAGAACTACAGAGACAATAAACTAAATTATATACCTTGGGAGATACAACAGTTGCAGCCTTAACGACAAGTCCACGGAACTTCCTGCTATTCTGCTTTAAGGGAGCGAAAGACGCAACCTTTAAATTACTTGCGGACCTAAGCCCCTCAAAGGAAACAAAACCCTTAGCAGAAATGGATGACGCGGTCAGCTGAGTCGTTGCCATTCCTTCCTGAGCTAAATCAAGAAACCCCACAGCAGAAATGGTCAATATCCTCAGCACCCAGAAGCAAAGAGAGTACAAGTATAGATAAAAACTCAAGGATTCTGAGTTTAATCAGGAATCCCATAACAGAAATGGTTAAAAGAACAGTACCCCACAAGCAAAAAGAGCAAGAATGAAGGTAAGAACCATAGTATCCTGAACTAAATCAATAACCCCACAACAAAAAGAGGTAAAACAGCAGCTCCAAACAAGCAACAATAGTACTAAAAGTTTAGATAAGAACCACAGAATTCTGAACTATCCATAACAAAAATGGTAAAAGAGGAGCACCCCAGAAGCAAAAAAGAGGAACAGTAAAAGATAAGAACCATAAAATTCTGAATTAAATCAAGAACCCCACAACAAAAATGGTTACAAGAACAGCACACCAGAAGCCAAAAATTAGCAAATTCAAAGACAAAAACTCAAGAATTTCAATCAAATGATAAAAAGGAAGTACCTTTATGTGCAAATTGAGTTGACTGATAGCAAATGGAGAGGTGTTTTCTCTACTATGGACTGAAGAGTGAATAAGGTGGTTGTTTTAGACTGTTGAAGATGGAATGTAGTCGAGCCGTTGAGGATAACAAAACCCTAGAAGGTTCTAGCAGGGCCTTTCTCTTTTTTCTTTTTTCTTTTTTTTTTTAAATTTTTTTTCGTCCAACCCGTAATCCCAATGACCCAATAACAAAAGCGAAGCTCTACCAACTATAGTAAAAAAGATACCCGTAAAATATGAGTGTGTAATAAAAACTTTATTATAAATTCGAAGATAAATATATCAATTCAAAAACGAAATATTGTCTCCGTCTCACCTAGGGACGGATTTATTTTTTAAAAAAAATAAGTTTTTTAAAATTTACTACATTAAATATGTCAAATATGTACATAGTTATAGAAGCCTGTCGTTAA
This sequence comes from Datura stramonium, assembly GCA_018107945.1. NCBI lineage: Eukaryota > Viridiplantae > Streptophyta > Magnoliopsida > Solanales > Solanaceae > Datura > Datura stramonium. Next base: position 27,380 of record JACEIK010001138.1, read on the forward strand.
GAATAATATGAGATATTCAGATTAAATTGTTTTTAAAAAAATTATTCTTATTCTTGAAATGTACTAAGAGACTTTTTCACATTAAAATCTTTGTGTATTTGATTATCTTCTCTTGGTTATGTTTATCGTTGTGTGTTATTATTATCAATCATATATATTAATGCTCGAGTTAGTAACACTCCTCATGATTTAAATTGATAGATTTTTTTTATTAAATATTTATTTCGCTGCTATCTTATCGTGCATCGTTAGATTCAGCATCCACATTTCCAAGTCGATAATACATAGATGATACATTAATTATAACTATTATAAATATGGCTTATATATATTTATACATCTGCCGGCTACTTTTAGTTTAATGCAAAAATAATTTTACCCCAAACTGGTACTAGCATTCCTCTCTTTTCTACACTACACTGCAAATATTGGTATGAGAATGAATGCAACAGCATACCCATTTTGATCCCACAGGTGTTGTCCAGAGAGAGGAGTATATGCAGACCTTTATCCTACCTTGTTGAGGTGGAGAGATTGTCTCCAATAGATGATCGGCTCAAGAAAAACATTTTCGAAACAGGTTTTAAAAATACAAGAGGGAAAGAAGCTCCAATGAAAATAAGATAATAATAAAATAATAATTCTGTAAAGGAGAAGAGGGAGCACATAAGGTACTCCAACCTAGAACCATGTTCTCCCTAGGGAAGCGAGAAATCGCTCGACTACCTAATGTTTGACCTCCATACTGTTCTGTCTAGGATCATGTCCTCGGTGAGCTGAAAATATGTCATGTCGTGTCGTGTCGTCTCCTGTCTAATCATCTCTCCAATTTTACTTCTTTGATATGGTGTGAGAATGAATAAACATATAATACATCTATGAAAGCACAGCCATTACATCAGATGCCCTTAGAGTGATATAGTCAGATCCATCAGCTCCTTTGAAGTCATTGCCAGCATATTTGGAATACAGAACTGTATTTCCAGGGGATACTGAAAGTGATTTCCTGTTTCCTTCCTCATCAAGAGGACCAGGACCAACGGCTACTACCTGTTTCAACCACGGAAAAGGTAACCGATATCAACAAGAGTTTAACTTCTATGCACTGACGTTTCTGCTATCAGGTCACCTGAAAAGATATCTACACGTAACATTAGTAACCTACTATAACATGCTAACATATGTTGTTAGCGTAAATTCTTGACATTTAGGGGGCATTTGTTACATCACAGTTATACGGGCATTATAACGGAGGAATTGTTTATACAGTACATGAAGTACTAACTTTCAAATGGCATTTTTTGCCTATAAATAGTTTAGTCCCCTTGCATTCCTAATGTAATAAAACAATTCATAGATTCCTGCATAACTTAATGCAAGTATATTTAATACCCCCAACCAAATGTTGCAGTAGTTGTGCTGCGATTATTTACCCTTTAGTGTATAAAAGTTATATCCTTCTAACAAATATTGGATTGCCAGAAGAAAATATAATATCAGACACAGGAGAGATTGACTGTGGAAAATAATAATGGGAATACTAGCTGAGTGTATATTTTTACCGTGCCAATCGAAGGTTTTTCCTTTGAGGCCTCACTCAAAAGCAATCCTCCAGCAGTTTTTTCCTCAGCCTCGGCCACCTGATAAAAATGCGATGACCAAATTAGCACTAGTCATTAAAAGATAATGTTTCTTTTATCAGATGTCCCCGAACGGACATTAAAAGACACCGTAGAAAATGAAAATTTGAGGGATGCCCAATATCAAGAAGAGCAAGAGAGGCATGGGAATGAAGCTAGAACTTCATATTGCAACTTAGTTAGCAAAAACAACTTGAAAAAAATAGAATTGGGAAAAAAAAGGCTCATTATGTATAAATGTTTATCATACAAAGCATGTATCGCTTAATCAAAATGTAGAAGCCGCAAACAAGGAGATAAGGTGCTTATAACCTTGATTAGAACTCTGTCGTTCAAGGGCTGCAAATCCTTGATATCATCTGTCTCAAGAACACCAACAATGTCATCCTCTTTCAAGATCAGGTGCTTTGATCCATCAAACTGCACTTCGGTTCCCACATATTTTGAGTAAACCACTTGGGTACCAGTCTGCGCAATAAAAACAAATTAAAAAATGATTGGCCGTGGATAGAGGCCAGGTTAAATATATAACTTGATTATGAAATTACCTTCACACTAATTTCCACTTTATTCTTCCCAACTAAACGACCCTCCCCAACAGCAACAACCTCACCTCCTTGTGGACTTGACTGTGCCGTTGTTGGAAGTAGGATACCACCAACAGTCTTCTCCTCTGCAGTTTTAATCTTCACCAGAACTCTATCACTCAAAGGTTTAACTGAAGTGTACTGCATGAACAACAGCAAGAAAACAAAGAAACAGATGAATATGAAAACTTTCCTGCGAGAACAACAAAGGAAACACTTATATAACGCATTGCAACTGACATAGCTTGGCTGTAAAAAAACCACTAGATACCAGAATTCAACCAAAAAAAAAAGGAGAGATTGCTTAGAATGACGAATATAACTGTTTGAGCCTTGAAGATGCAGAGAAGCATCCCCTCATTTACGTAAGAGTGCGTCTAAGGCCAATATTGACCAGCTGATGAAACTCAATGCTGAATTGAATTCTCTTTGGTTTTTAAATACATATTTGACTGTGACAGAGGATACAAGCTATTTATTCAGCCTATGAAATATCAGAATCGCAGCTCTTTGACGAGGAAAAGAACACCCTATGGAGCCACCCCACTTACAAACTAGTCATGTGGTTTAACCGAGCACATGGAAGAGCTACTCAGTAACACATCAAAACAGTTCTCTTTAATTAGTTAGTACTAGCTTACTTTACCAATCCAATTTTGGCTAGAAGTAAGTGGCTCAGCTCCAAATAAGTTTAAACTGACTTTTGAATTACACTAACTAGAGAATAAAGAAGATAGTCAACTTTCCTGTTGAAAGCAATAAAGCTAATTAACAACATTGACTTACAAAAATTTGAAATAGTAGAATATGGGTGGTGGAGCCAGTATTTTAGCTGAGGGGATTCAAAATATAAAGAAGTAAATACAGAAAAAATTCAAGGAAATTCAACACCTACTGTATATATATTAAAAGAAATGGACCTCAATTATAGTGTAATTTTCTAGCTAAGGGGGGACCCCCTTGCGCCCTCCTAGCTTCGCCATGAATTAGCAACCAATTAAGGAGCAGAACAGATCCATCACATTAGTTCTTCCTAACTATTAAGATATTACAGCTAACTAAACTAATGAAATAAAGAAGTAAACATACCAAGAAGCCAATGGGTTTTAGCATGTGCTGTATTACAACATTGACTCACAAAATCTTGACACAGTAGAATATGGGTGCCGGAACCCGGAATCCGTACTTTCACTAAAGAAATTCAAAATATAAGGAATTAACACAACAACTACTATGTATACTTAAAAATAGTTTAGAACCCTTATATATATAGTGTAATTTTCCACCAAAGCGCCCCCCGGCTCCGCCCATTGGCAACCAATTAGGGGGCAGAAAAAGCACATCAAAACAATTCTTCCTAGCTATTCAGCTATTATAGCTAACTAAACTAATGAAATAAAACAAGAACCAGCAGAGGAAAAGAAAGCAAATTTACATACCTTAGGGGCTACAACAGTAGCAGCTTTAACAACAAGTCCATGCAAAGACCTGATATTCTGTTTCAAAGGAGCAAAAGATGCAACCTTTACATTACTTGTGGACCTAAGCCCTTCAAAGGAAGCAAAGCCCTTAGCATATATGGATGATGCAGTCAGCTGAGTCGTCGCCATTGCTCTCTGAGCTAAAAATCAACAACCCCACAGCAAAAAAGATGAATCCATCAGCACCCAGAAGGAAAAAGAATACAAGTACAATATAAAAATTCAAGATTCCTTGATTAAATCAAGAATTCCTTTAACAGAAACAAACCCCACAAGCCAAAAGTTAGTAAATTTAAAGATAAACTCAAGAATTTCAATCATTAATGAAAAAAGGAAGTACCTTTATTGGGAAATTTACTGGACTGATAACAAAGAAGAGGTATTATCTAGTACAGATTGAGTGAATGAGGTGTGAGTTTAGCCTGTGGAAGATAAAGGGGATAACAAAACCCTATAAGGTTCTAAAGAGGGGACTTCTTTGTTCTTTTTCCTTCCTTTTTTGTTTTCTTTTTTGGTCGAATATAAAATTATTTACATTTTCCAAATACATAAAACTCTCTCTTCTTTACCCTTCAAGCAGAAGGATTCGAGTCATGTCGAAGGATAAATGAAATACTATTGATTTTTTTTATAGGGTAGAATGGTAAAAAGAACATTTGTATTAGTATATTACTAAGGCCTCAAATTGAGTTAAGTCGATATTATTAGATAGGTAGGCTGAATTTTATTTTTTAATTTCTATATTGGATCGTCACTTCATTGAAAGGATTATTCTCGTTTTCCCCTCCCCCACCCCATCCTTTAAGCTTGTTCTTTCATGGGTTATTTTTTATTCTCGTGACTAATATTTGCTCGACGTTTAGAGACATGAGTGAAATTTCTGCTGTTAAGTTTGCACATAAACAATAAATAGTTTACTAAACTTTTAACTAAAATGGATTTCTTAAATTATTTGAGATCAAATAATGTTGTCTTTTGATTTATTTTTAGCACAAAAAATACCCTGAAGTTAGTTAACTAGCTCAAAGATACCCTCTCCGCTAGTTTAGCGTTCTGATCGATTGCCTCACTTACTAGTTCAAAAACACCTTTTGTTATAATCTTTGACGTTTGAATTCACTTTATTGTTCATATGTCACACCATTTTCTAAATTCAAAAAATTTCATGTAATTTTAAAGAATTTTTATTTTGATTCTTTTGTTTATGATGTAATACACTGCTGAAGGGTTTTCAATTAGTGTTTGTTTCTCTATGTCTAGTTTAATGAAATGGAGCGTTGTCCCACCATCTTTTATTTTTGAGATACTCGCTTTTAATTTGACATAATTGAGAAGATGCATTTTCAAAAAAAAAAGTTATTCTTTTTAAAACACACTAAAAAGAAAAAAACGCCAAAATAAAATGAAATGAAGTGAGAAATGAATATACATCATATATCAAGGGATAACCGTTTGATAAAGCTAAACTACCACACCAAGTTTGTTGGTTGATGAGGAAGATTTTGGATGTCAAAACCTTGACATAACACATTTTATAACACTCCCTCGACCGGTAAGTCTTTGATTAGAAGCATCTACCTCCGGTTAGTTGGATCACAACCAAGGGTCCAACGGAAATGCATGATGTTCAATAATCTTGCTAGACCAAAAGCCATCTTCACCATGTAGTTCGAGCTAGAAGAGGAACTACAATTACTGTCCAACAGCTAATATTCGAATTTCATATTTGTTAGGTCTCTTTTGAAGTTTTATAACGTTTCTTTCTATAAACTTTATTTATTATTTTTTAAAAAATATATTAAGTCAATATTGAATAAGTAAAGATGCACGATCAAGTGAGTAAAAACTTAGCTAGTAATTAGAAGGTCATGCCAGAGTCTGTTCGGGTGAGCTCAAGCTAAAATAGAAAAAGAGAATTAGCTTTCTGCTGAGTGAGCCCGAACAGGAGCAGACGCACACCAGATCAGAGCGGGTTGATAAGTAAGAAGAAATAGACAAAAGACAAAAAGGTCAAAGTGGGTTCCACAAAAAGCACAAAAAAGCTGACATGTCAATTAGAGTCCATACTACGTGGCACCCAAAAGCACACAGTATCTAATTGACTTATCAT